>MDKI01075071.1:0-61832 GCA_005239505.1 Nicotiana paniculata | reverse complement strand
AATCTTCCCTTCCCTGAGAAGTGGAATCGCGCACGTGAGTATTCTTTAGCTCACATTTATTTAGTTTTTCTCGTTTTGACTTGAGATGTTTTATTAACACCATATCTGTTTCCTCTTCTCTCAGCAATCATGAATACTGTTGAGAATGTCTCTGATATTCGTGATTGGGTAGAAAAATTGTTGTCCGTTGCTCCTTCAGAAGAGAGATCTTGGAAGTACCTCGCTGGGAGGTATGGTTGGCATGTAAAGACCCACGGTAAGTGAAGCTCTTATTTTTGCTTCTTTCCTTACTCGAGTCTCTTATTTCTTTGTAGTTTAATTTTTTCCCTTCTAATAGGGTTCTCCGCTCGTGGGGTGTCTACTTCATCTATCCCGAAGATGTCTTTGGATCAGGCCCAAGAAATTATTGTTGGTTCATCTTCCTTGAAGAGGAAGATTGTAAGTCTCGTTCCGTAGAAGAAGAAGAAGAGGGTGCTTTAGTGCACAGGCCACAGAGAAGGCAGGTGGTTTTAGATGATGAGCTTACAACCTCAACCTTGCCTTCCGTGTCTGTGATTGAGCCCCCTGTCCTTGATGATGTTTCACATTCCCCTGTTCATGAAGGTGTTGATTTTGCTCATGACGATGACCCTTTGGATGCTGTCTTTCCTACTTCTTTGAGAGAAGTTGTATCGTCTGTTCCTTTGGCTATTTCAGCTTCTGCTATTGCTTTGCCCGTAACTTCCTCGACTCTTAAACCCTCCCTACCTGCTGCTTTACTCGTGGCTTCTCAAGCTCTTCAACCCTCAGTGCCTGTTGCTGTTTCATCTCTGTTTGCTTCCATGCCTTCCGTTAGGGAAGTAGGGTCTTCTAGTAGAGAGATGCGGTAGGTGGTAATAGAGGTTCCAGCTGAGGGCAACCTTTTCAAGAAAACGGATTAGCCCGAAGTGTGGCTCAAGCCTTTGATAGGTCCCTCTGAGAAAGCCAAGCTAGACAACCACAGTGCTCTTACATAGGCTAATGAGGTCGTGCATATTTCTTTGAAGGTATGATGCAAGGTATCCTCTTTCATTTTCGTATATGAAATTTACAATATCTGACTGGTTTATTTCTTTTAGATTAACCTTATAGGCATGGAGCTTATGAAGAGGATTTAAAACACGGACCAAGAGAGAAAAGAGTTGTAGGCCGATGTTGATAATTGGAAAGCACAGTATGATAGCCTAAGGATTGACATGGATTCTTTAGAAGAGGAAATGAGTACCTTGAAGCGGCAGATGAGACTCATGGCAGAAGAACTGGCAGTAGAGAAGGCTTCTTCTAGTCAGGCTGATAAAGACAAGAGTGTTCTGGAGTCTTCGTTCGCTGAGCAGCTGTCTCGTGCCTCAGATGAGATTAGAGACTTTAAAAACTTGTTGGGGAAGAAGGAGGAATACTCAGGCGAGCTCGTGCAATCACTCACTCATACTCAAGAAGACATTTGTAAGGCTTTAGACAAAGCTCAAACTTTAGAGTAGTCGATTGTACACTTAAGGGCCGCCCATGAAGCTACGGAAGCGGAGAAGGACGGATTGGGAGCAGAGCTTCAAGTATGGGCAAAGGATTATGAAGATCTGGAAGAGGTGGCTGCTCTCGATGTAAGCTGTCGTACATGAATTCTCGCCTTTACACATTGATGGAAATGAGTCAAGAGGGTTTTGACCTTAGTGATGAAATAGCTAAAACTAAGGAAGCCATGGAGAAGGCTTAACAAGGTCATAACCTCTCTTCACCTGATGGTGAAATTTCAGTCGTTCATGCCTCTTCATCCCTAGTTTCTCCTACTCCTTCTGCCAGTGAAGTCAATCCTTCTCTTGAAAAGATTTAGTTGGTTCATCCCCCCTTTTTTTTCTTTGTATCAATTGGTGGTTACCCCTAGTCCCATCAGGGATAAATTTGGATTTCTTTAAAGTCCCCAAATGACAACTTATGGGCACCACAATGTATATAAAAACTTTATACGGCTAAGTATAAGTTAATACTTAGTTTTAGCCGTTTTAATATATTAATGTTAGTTCGACTTTTGTTGAGTTTCTGTTTCACTCTTTAAGTCTTTTGCATGCTTCATTTTTTGAGGTTTTAGTTTTACCTTCGAGTTTTGCATGTGGAATGCTTTAGACTACTCGTACCTTTTTTTGTAATAGGCACGGTGTCATATAAAATGTGTTCCTTTTTGTAATAGGCATAGTTTATGGAAGAGAGCCCTTAATAATTGACATAAGGAAGACGTCTCAACTTCATGATAATCCAATAGAGTCATAGAAATTTTACACATGTTTAAGAATGTTTCCAAGGAAAGTTTTTTGTTTGAACTTCCATGACATTTTACATGTGTTTGGTTATCGTCTAAAACTCTTGTTTGCAATTGTTTTTGTTTAACAGATTTGATATACTCTTGTATTTCGTAACTGTTTTTCATAGGTAACAAATTTTTGATATTAATACAAGGAAACAACTATTTTTTACTAATAACAGTTTTTATAAAGATTGAGGTTTTTACCCGCAACTGTTTTGGAAACAGTTTTCTAATAAGTACGAGGGATATATTTTCTTATTCGTAACTATTTTTATTTGATAACAGTTTCTTGAACAAATACAAGGATTTAGATCTTTCATCCATAACTGTTTTATTTGAGAACAATTTTTTAATGAGTACATTGATGATGATCTTTTACCCCTAACTGTTTTTGTTACAATAGCTTTGAATAAGTATAAAGATGTACATATCTTTCTCGTGACTAATATTTTGCCTTTAAAACTGAATATGTTCGGAGGTTTTTACTTTTTTGCATTAGGCTTTGTATTTGGATGGCTCTTTTGATTTCTTTCGATTCTGCTCGTGTCACTTGTCTCGATGGGTAGATGGGTCTTCAGGCTCGAGCTTTTGACTTTCTGATAGTCTTCTTTGCTTCGTCTTTGCCTTCCATACTGTATAGTCCCCTAAGTGTTTGAGCTTTGAAGAATGAAATCTCGAGCACTTGGTTATTCCTTCCTTGCGGTCCTTTTCTTGAAAAGGAAAAACATTCCGGATTCGAAGGTATATAGTTTTTTAGATGATAACTGCTTAACCCTTTTAAAACATTCATCAGAAAGTGTAACCCTAGACCGGGAATTGTGTTATTTCCTCGCGTCTTTGCAGGTCTAATATCATCATCTGGTGATGGGTTAGCTTTATGCCTATCATCTAAAAAATTTAGTAAAAATTTTTAAATGTTCAAAATAAAATCGAACATGTGATACCTAACGGGGTGTATTCTTTTCCTTTAGAAGTAATACTTCTTTAGGTGGATGGCGTTCTAGCTTGTTGGTAGAACTCTGCCGTCCATAGCTTCGAACTCAAAGGCGCCTTTCCCAGCTATGCCTCGGATTTTGTAAGGTCCTTCCCAGTTTGAATTAAGCTTTCATGTACCTGCTTCATTCCTTGATTGAAAGACTTTTTTGAGGACGAAGTCCCCAATATTGAAGTACGTGAGATGAGCTTTACGGTTGTAATAACACTCTATGATTTATTTTTGAGCTGCCATCCGTATCAATGTTGCTTCTCTCCGTGGTTCGAGCAGGTCCAGGTTGTTCCTCAATTTGTCATCGTTTTCTCCCTCCATGGCTGTTGAGAACCTTATTCTGAGTTCGCCAATCTCCACAGGTATTAAGGCTTTTGAGCCATAAACAAGTGCGAGGTCCCACTATGTCCAACCGCTGGTAACTCATCAGACCAGTTCCTTTGGCTTTATCCAGTCGCTTCTTTAGATTGTTGATGATGACCTTATTGGTTGATTCAGCTTGACCATTAGCCACGGGGTGGTACGGCATTGAAGTGATCCGCTTGATTTTCCAACTTTCAAAGAATTCTGTGGTTTGTGAGCCTATGAATTGTGGGCCATTATCACACACGATTTCATTTGGTATTCCACAGCGGCATATTATGTTTCGTCATAAGAAGCTTTTAACTTCCTTTTCTCGCACTTGTTTGAACGCTTCTGCCTCTACCCATTTTGTAAAATAGTCGGTTAGCACGAGTAAAAAATGCACATGTCCTTTAGCTGTGGGAAGAGATCCCAATATGTCCATAACCCATTTCGTGAAAGTCCATGGGGATATTATTGGATGTAATAATTCCGTTGGTCGATGCATGTTATTGGCAAACCTTTGGCATCTGTCACATTTGGATATGAAGTTCTCGGCTTCTTCTTCCATCTTAGGCCAATAGTATCCAGCTCTGATTAGTATTTTCACTAAGGATCTCGCCCCTAAGTGATTTCCACAGTGACCTTCGTGGACTTCTTTCATCACAAATTTCATTTGGTTAGGTCCGAGGCATTTAGCTAGGGGTCCTCCGAACATCTTGCGATAAAGCGAGTTGCAAATAAGGCAGTACCGTGCAGCATTGCGGCGAAGTGCTTGAGCTGCTTTCCTGTCTTCAGGTATGGTGTCATTCTGCAAAAAATTAAGAATTTCGTTTCTTCAGTCCTAGGTTAGGTTATTGAAAGTTACCTCATTCCTGTCCTGGTATGTTATTGAATGAAATAGTTGAACGAAAATTGTATTGTCTTAGTTTGTTACTTCCGTGACTGCTGCGAGGTTAACTAACTACCTTCCATGTTTTGAATTATCTCATGAGCTCTCGTGCTTTTTCAAGATACTATTGCATTTTAATCTCTCGAGCAATGTAAGTCCCCTGTATCTGATTTACTACCAGTTGGGAGTTGCTGTTGATCACAATTTTCTCGATTGAGAGCTCCCGTGCGAGTTCAAGCCCTGTAATAACAGCTTCGTACTCTGCTTCATTGTTAGTTATAGGATAACACTTGATAGCTTGTCGTGTCTTTTCACCCGTGGGTGATACTAAGACTATGCCTAAGCCGACACCTTTTATATTTGAAGAACCATCGGTAAACAAGGTCCATAGGCCTGGATTAGCAACGTTAAAGAGTTGTAACTCTTTTTCTACTTCATGTACAATTTTATTACTAAAGTCATCAACAAAATCAGCTAGTATTTGACACTTAACTGCAATCCTAGGCTGATAGATTATTTCATGCTCACTTAATTCTATGGCCCACTTGGCTAATCTTCCTGACATTTCCTGTTTATGCAGAATATTTCTTAAAGGATACGAGGTCACAACAGTGATTGGGTGACATTGAAAATATGGTCGTAATTTTCTTGATGCCATTATTAAAGCTAAGGCTAACTTTTTCCGATGTGGATATCTAGTCCCAGCATCTAGCAAAGTTTTACTTACATAATAGATAGGTGATTGTTTACCTTTTTCTTGTCTTACCATTACTGCACTTACAACAATTTATGAGATAGCCAGTTAGATGTACAATCTTTCCCGTTCTTTTGGCTTTGAAAGCAATGGCAGTTTTGAAAGATAAATCTTCAGATTTTTGAGGGCTTGCTGACATTCTTCAGTCCATTCGAACTGATTCTGCTTTTTGAGAACTGAGAAGAATTTTAAACTTTTTTCGGAAGATTAGAAATAAACCTACCCAAAGTTGTTATTCTCCATGTTAGTCTTTGAACTTCCTTTTTGTTTGTTAAAATATTGGGTATTTCCTCTATAGCTTTAATTTGAGCGGGATTTACCTCTATTCTTCTGTTCGATACAAGGAAACCCAAAAATTTACCTGATTGCACTCCAAAAGTGCATTTCTCTGGATTTAGCTTCATATTATACTTGCGTAAAATATCAAAAGCAGTAGAGAGATGATGGAAATAGTCTTGTGCTTGTATTGATTTTACCAACATATCATCAATATAGACTTCCATCGTATTTCCAAGATGTTCTTGGAACATTTTAGTCACTAACCTTTTATAGGTGGCTCGAGCGTTTATAAGCCAAAAGGCATAACTTTATAACAGTAAGTCCCCCTGTTTGTAATGAAGGAGTTTTTTTCCTCATCTGAGGGATTCATTTTAATCTGATTATAACCAGAATATGCATCTAAGAAACTCAATAATTCATGACCTGTTGTGGCATCAATCATTTGATCTATATGTGTCAATGGGAATGAATCTTTGGGGCATGCTTTATTTAAGTCAGTATACTCTATGCATACTCTCCACTTGCCATTCTTTTTAGGTACTACCACGGTGTTTGCTAGCCAGTTAGGGTACGTTACCTCTCGTATCGAACCAATCCTCAAAAGTTTCTGTACTTCTTCGTCAATCACTTGGTTCTTGAATGGTCCTTGCTTTCTTTTCTTCTCTTCGAGCAAGGCCTAGCCTCGTGCCTATATACAATTTCTTCTCAGGCTTTTGTTCAGATAATGGAAAGGCTTTGAGCTCCTCCGTAGTTATTTTGATGTGCTCATCTTCCTCCGGTTCATGAATGACGTCCGGTCTGGAATCTGCAGCTGTGTGGTATAGTACACCTTCCATAGTAACTTGATTCTCCTTCTCGTAAATATTTTCTTTCATACACTTTCAGAAATAATACCTTTCATACCTATTGGGTAGTAATTTCTTCCATGCCTGTTTGGGCGGCGTTACCTTCTTGGGAGATTCCCTTCTCATAATTCTTCCACCTCTATTTTCTTGTTGTAGTGTACCACAGAGTTTATATTTCTTGCGATCTACTGATCGCCTTTGATTTGTTGAATCCCCCATTCAGAGGGGAATTTAATTACTTGGTGCAACGTGGAGGGTATCACTTTCATGTCGTGGATCCATGGCCTTTCCATGATTACGTTATAAGCCATGTCAGTATCAATGACTTGGAACCTTGTACTTTTGATCACCCCCTCAGCATAAGTGCTAAGCTCAATTTCTCATTTTGTTATAATTGTAGAGTTATCAAACCCTGATATGGCTCGTGCCCTTGGGATTATTTGACTACCCAGTAGCATTTCTTCCACGACTCTTAGCAAAATGATATTGACTAAACTGCCTGGATCAACCGACACTCTTTTCATGTTAGCGTCATGAATAAGTAAAGATATTACCAGAGCATCATTGTGCATAAGCATTAATCCGCCGATATATGCATCATCGAAGGTTATATCGTCTTCTTCACTATTTTCACGAGCATGCCCCATGTGTAATTATGAACTTTGTGGTTGTTTTGCAGATCACTTCGTTTACTTCTTCACCTCCGTGTATCGCGTTGACGGTTCGTTTTGGAGAAAGAGGCTTTGGGGGCTCCTATATGTTCCTCATATATGCCTGTTTACCTTTATCACTAAACAATTCTGTTAAATAGCCCTGTTTCAATAAATTTTCTACTTTACCTTGTAAAAATCTGCAATCCGGAGTTTTGTGCCCATGATCGTTGTGGAATTCACACCAGTGATCTAGGTTCCTTCTACTTGGATTTGACCGCATCTCTTTGGGCCACTTAACCTTGTCTGCCATGTCCTCAATATTGAGACAAGTTCAGTAGTACTTACATTAAAGGTATTATCCCCAATTTGAGTATTACCTCTAGGTCGTTCATCTCGATCTTTTCTGGATCTAGACGAGGATGAGACTACGTCTCATCCTTGTGGTCTATAGTCCGACCTAGTATTTTCGAACCTGGGGCCAATATCACGTCCCGAGGGTCCTAAGTAAGGATCACCTATTTTTACATGATCTTCTATCTGATTCAGGACATCTGGATTTGGAATGATCTTCATCTCTCGAATGAGCAATGATATCTTCTTATATTCTGAGTTTAGTACTGTACCTGTTATATACATAGTTCCATGTTGTAGAGGGGAATTCTCTTAGACTTTCCTTAAGTCGTCTCGTGGCTTCTGAGCTTTCATCGTTTAGGTTTCTTGCAAATTCCATGGCTTCCCAATTACAAGGCACCCTGGGTATCTGCATTCTTTCTCGTTGAAACCTGTCTACAAATTCATAGAGTAGTTCCGTATCTCCTTGTTTTATTTTGAATATGCCTTCCATTCTCTTCTCAACTTTTTGTGCACTAGAGTGTGCTTTTATAAATGAATCTGCAAGCTCAGCAAAAGAGTCAATAGAATTTTCAGAGAGAAGAGAATACCAGGTTACGGCCCCTTTGGTAAGTGTTTCCCCAAATATTTTGACAAGGACCGATTCAATCTCTTGTTTTGTTAAGATGTTGCCTTTTACCCCAGTAGTGAAAGCAGTCACATGGTCACGTGGGTTAGTTGTTCCATCATATTTGGGAACGTCAGGAATTTTAAACTTCTTGGGTATAGGCATGGGTGCCGCACTTGGCTTCCAAGGTTTTTGAGAATATCTATCAACATCAATGCCTTTGATGATAGGTGGTACTCCAGGAATTTGTTCGATGCGATCGTTCTGCTCCTTCATCTGTTTCTGAGTGGTTAGCAGTAAATTTTGTAATTCTGAGTTATTAGATATACCTGGTCTCGTTTCGAGAGATTCATTAGGATTATCTCATCTTCCTGAGTTTGCCAACCCAGATTGAGGATTTTCCATGGTGATGGTGTCATTGGGGGGTGGCATCGGCGGTGTAGGTAACGCTGCCGGTAATCCTCTCGCAAATTCTTGCAAAGCTTGGCTCACATACTCTACAATCATTTTCTTTACACGATCTTGTTTCATAGTTCACCATTGTTGTTATTGGATCTTTCTGGGGATTGTTCCCTTCAACCACGTGGGGTTCCTGAAGGTGATCGAACGGGGGTTTCACTCTTTTGTTGGTTGTTGTCGTTGGAGTTTGACATAGTTCAGAGGATATCACTTGAAAAGCAAACAAAGATTATCATATTCCCGGTAACGGAACCAATTTGTTTAACAAAAGAATTATACCCTTTGACTAAAGCTTATTTTTAAGATGAATACGGGTTACTGATAATCAAGGAAATGGAGAAAAATGAATAACAGACAATTATGCAGAAATATAGAAAAGCGAATATTATTATATTCGAGAATCAGATGCCTTTACAAGCTGTATTCCCCTCCCTTATATAGGAGATTCTTATAACGTACAACTCTTGCTATGGTTGCTCATTAACGACTAATTATGAGATTAATGAGGCGTTACAAAGGATAATGGTAATTGGGGTACGGTTACATAACGTTCGAGTAATCAATTGTGGGTCTTTGAATCTGCCCGTAGCTTTGTCTAGATTCATTCTAACCGTTCCTCTCTTCTATTTTGATCAGCTTGAGTTTACCGTGGCTGATAAGCTCGAGGGTTTACTTAATCGTGCCTCTTTGTACCGTACCTCTTCAAAGAATCACATCCAGCTGTCGTGTTTTCTTGTGTCCACGTGACTGGCTGAGTTGTCCAAAGCTGGCTTACGTGTGAAACTTTTTTTTACCAATACAATTAAAATACCCACCCATTTCACTTTAAGCTCATTTTCGGATAAATTAGAAAGATGAGAGAGTGGGTTCTAGAGAGAGAGAGAGTTTCAACTTCATCAAATTGTTCCTCCATCACTACTCATGCCTGGAATTGTTCAAGTATGACACCATTTTCTTCACTACAAGAGGTAAGCTTCCACCCCATCAACCTTAATTTCCAGACTTTTGTTAAAATGAAACATGGTTAGGTGGTTCATGAAGATGGGGGTAGGAGTATTGCATGCATGTAACCAACTAGTCATAATCTAGTAAAAGGAAATAGGTTAGAGTAATCATTCACTAAAAAGAGGTCATTTAATCTAAAGGAACACCTAGTGTTTGATAGAATGCTCAAGCGAGTTCAAGAAATGATCATTATTCCTAATTCTAAGTTCAATTTATGCCACATTGTGAACTAGATTGAAGGTGCTAGAAGATCCGGTGAATTGTGGTAGGAAATTAAAGGGGAATTCCGATTCAAGGTATGTATGGCTAACTTTAATCTTTGTAGAGTCACCATGTTGGTGTCCGAGCACGCGGTATAAAATTCTTGCTTGAGCATATGTGAATTGATTGTCCTGCTATGTCGAGGTGTAAGATTTCATTCTCTGTTTTTCTTAGTCGATTACCATGCTAATTGCGATTGTGAAGGGTTATTCTTCGTGCTTATCCTACCATGTGTAAGGTTTATTAAATGTTTGAATATGTCAATAAGGCAGCATGCGCTACTAAATGAAAGAATGTTAACGTACTGTAATGTGGGAAGGTATCTAATTGCTAAGGGTCGAGTGTGGCAAATGATGAAAAGAAACTGTGGATTGATTTAATTGAGTTAAATAAGGATGGCAACACCATATATGAATTACTGTTTGGTAAGGATTATTGTGCCTTGACTTCAAATAGTTGTTGGTTGATATGAACTTATGTTCTTGATAATGAAGATCCCTGTGATATAATTGTTGGTTATTGTTGCTATGAAATGTGAACGTACAGTGGGATCAGGTTGCGCGCCGCAACACGAAGTAATAAGGGTGGAGAGGTAATAAAGGTGAAGTGCGATTGTACGGTGGGATCGGGTTGCGTGCCGCAACACGAAGTATTAAGGGTGAGATGTGAATGTAAGGTGGGATCGGGTTGCGCGCCGCAACAAATGAATAATTTAAATGAGTAACGGTGGAAATCTTCATTGATAACTATCTGTATATATGTGTGATACTTGTGTGGTTACCTTGACTGTCTTCCAATTGTGTACTGTTTGACTCTACTTGGAATAAACTTTGTTCGTACATACTAGTACTATTCAACGGTACTAACGTCCCTTTTGTCGGGGCCGCTACATCTTTTATATGGATGTAGGTGGTTCCATAGCAGGTAGCTCAGACAGCCGATAGTGGTGTTTCCCCTTCATACTTTCAGCAGATCCGGTGAGCCCCACTTCCCCTCGGGGCCGTGTTTAGTCTATATCATCTCTTTTGTATATGTTATGTCTTTTAAGGTATAGTCGGGGCCTTGTTGCCGGCAAGTATTGTGTAAACCCTTAGTACTCTTAGAGGTTGCGTAGACATGATGTGGGTTGTACATATATGTATTTTGGGCAGTAAATGTGTTTACCAGTAATCGGGGTCCGATTCGGAATTATTGTATGTTTTGTGATTATCAAATGTTGAAATGATAAAGGATGAAATGAACTCAAGTAGTAGATTCAGGTTTAAACTCTAAATTGCTAATTCATGTGGAATGATGTATATTGTAAACACGGGGTAATGTGTTGGGCAGGAAAGGCAATCCAGGTCCGCTTGATCGGGATCATCCGGTTGGTCGCTGGTCTCGTCCCTCGGTTTTGGGGCGTGACAATAATACAAAAGTATCTACTAGAAAAATAATTACCACGATGCACGCCCACATGCCTACAAGTGGTTCATTACTACAAGTACTACGAAGTTGTAGAAAAAAAAAATGAAGTACTACAAGTACGGTAAAGCAAAAAAAAAAAACACGGTAAAGCAAAAAAAAAAAAACTTGCAAAACGACACACATCTGGTTCACTACTACAAGTACTACGAAGTTGTAGCAACTCATTGGAAACATAGCATTTAATAGCAGAGATTAGAAACTCAAAATCTTAACCACATGACCATATAAACATGACAGAGATAAACTATACTGAGAGCTATTCGAAGTTGCTCAAATTCCAAGCTAGAACATTACTCAATTTAACTAAATTGTCGCACGAATAGCCATCTTCACGTTATTTAATACAAATTGGACTCATTGTTTGATGTTGAAACCTTTTTCTAACTTTCATTTAACCTATGAATTACAATTCCAGATACTATTTTAAACGAACAAAATATCCGAATTTGAACACACTTAAGCGCAAATCAGTTGGCTTACAAGTGAAGAACAGATGCCAAATATGATATTTTGTGGTCATTAACGTGATGAACTAGCACACAAAAATCAATTGGATCAAACGCCATACCGATTAACAACTAATTCCAGTTAAAAGAAAACTCAAGACCAAATTGTGCTCTCATAGAGCTCGGAAACTTGTACCATATTGGCCAAGACACGAAATGGGCCAGTTAAACACATCAATTCAACGGTGAACACTCCAAACTACAAAGATAAGAATGGATAGCTACATCTTTCCAGAAATTTTAACATGTGACTGTTCATGACATTTCAAACTTAGTCACCGTAGCAAACAAGAAATTTGAGCCTTATTTTTAGCATATACGCATTACACCAAAGTGACTTAATAGTTACAATTAGGAATGCTAATAGTTTTTTTTTTTTAAACTCCATATGTTTCAATTCCGATTATGTCCATGATGGTTAGTGAAAATTCAATCAGAATAAAACCAAACAAATCCTAAATAAAATAGCAAGTAAATTCAGTTTAGTGTTGTCATTTAAACACAACTAATTATCAATTGACTAACATCTAACCCTGGGATCCAGTTTCTACACATGTAATGGATTCCGAAATTGAAAGAGATGAAGAATAAAACAACCGTTGTAGCTAAACATTCTGGATCTAGATGATTAAACAAAAATATAGAATTGAAGAACCAAGTTTACATGCCATAGTTTTGAATAAAGATCTTCAAGTGAATATTAACATACCTAGTTGCCGAAAATCTAGAAGTAAAAGATGAATCACGAACTCCTCTAAATCGAACAAAGAATGAGGCCGAACTGAATCAATTGAAGGCCGAAAACAGCGGAAGATGCTCAAGCCAGAAGAGAATGGAAGTTCCTTGTTCAAATTCCAGTTTTCCTTTCTAATTTGGAGCTTTTTGAGTTTTTAATTTCTGGGATTCACGAATTTTTAATATATTTCATGTGGTGTAGTGAAGAAGAAGGAGCCGACATGGGAGGGGAAGGTCCTATCTTTTTCTGATCTGAGTGAGGGACGGAAAGTCACTGCTTTCCAAAGATGGGAAGGGTTCCTTTTTTTTTGGAGATGGTGGAGACGGCTCTAGGTTAGGTTGGGGAAGGGGGGATCGGATTCTCTCTAGGTCTAGGTTTAGGTCTAGGAAAATGGGGTTTTTAAAGAGGAGGATTTGGTTGGGCCTGGGATTTTGGGCCTTAAAATTGGGTCCATTTGAAATAAAGGTCAACTTGTTCTTTCAAAAACGGCCACCCTACTACTAATTGAATTTATTTTCCTAAAAGACTAATTAGAACTTTAACTAATTAATTAACTAATTGATTAATGCTAATGAATATTTTTTGTAATTTTTATATATTAATCTATCAATTAAGACTAATTAATTTCTAAAATTCAAATTAAACCTAAGATGACATGCAATAAAAAATGTGACAATTTTTTATGATTTTTCTATAATTTTAAAATATTAAACCTACATGAAATGCAACTAAATAGAGAAGAACTCCTAAAATTCATAAGAAATTATTTTTGGATAATTTTTAAGGACTAATTTACATGCGAGGCAAAAATTGGGTGTTCACAATTAGGAAAGTCTCGCACTACCAGAACATAATCAATGGTAGGAGTATTAGCACTAATGTCCCTCACAAAGGCCAAATATGCCAAACATCCCTTCCCAACCATATGTTGAGCCTTTAAGTATGATATAACTCTACTGGGAACATAATCCAGGGAACCTCTCCACTCAAACCTAGGCAATCTCGGCATCTCCAATGTCACGGTCTTAACGTGACAATCCGGAATAGCGTGACATAGTGAGAACCAATCCATGCCTTAAATCTAGTCAAAATCAACCATACTAAGCAGTAAAAGATTAAATCTCTTCTCCAATCCCCCAATAGTCCCGGGGCATATCAAAATAAAGAGCAAAGTACGATGACACATATGAATAAGGGGAACCAGGGTCAAATAATGTTGAAGCATCCATGTGGAACACAGAAACAGTACATGTGATCACTGTGTCTTAAACGACTACCTGTGGCCTGGCAGGAAAAGCATAGCATCGAGCCTAACCACCACCTGATTGACCTACCCCTATAGGGCGACCTCGAACTTCCTGAGTTCCACCCTAAGTTGGCTGAGCGGGTGGTGAAGTAACTTGTACAGAAATCATAGACTGACCTCTCTAGTGAACTGGACATCCCATAAGATGGTGGAAATACCTCCTCACATGCCCCAACTCTCCACACTCGAAGCCACCTCGATCCAAAGACGCAGGGAGGGGAAAAACAGAACCTCGAGAACAAGAATAGTCGCTAGAAGAACCTGGTACTGACGAGCCATGAACCGATGGAGCACGGGATGAACTCTGAGCTGGAAGGGCACTGAAAAATGATTGAACTGAACGAGCACTACATGAACCAAGACTAGTTGATTCACCATGATTAATCGGACGAGCCATCTGAGAGGGCCTATAAGGACAACCCCTACTAAGATGTGACTTATCTCCAAATGAGGGACCGCTGAAACTACCTGAAATATGGGGCCTCTTTCCCTCCCGCTCATCGCGCTCAAGCCTACAAACTAACTCCAAGCATGGTATCACCAAAGTCAACTCTCAGTAAAACCTCTCAACCTTCCAAACCTTCAACTTTCCAACTTTTTCCAAAAAGCCTCAAACAACCCTACGAACCTCCAAATCAATATCCAGACATATGCCTAGGTCCAAAATCACCCTAAGCTATCAGAACCATCAAAACTCGTCTACACAAAAGTCAAACTTCGGTCAACTCTTTTAACTTAAGCTTCCAACCTTGGAACTAAGTATCCCAATTCAGTCCTAGTCATCCCCGGGTACCAAACCAACCACCCCGACAAGTCATATAACCATAATTTACACAGAAGAAGCAATAAACAGGGGAAGGGCTACAATAAACAAAACAACCGGCTGGGTCATTACACAAGTATACATTTCAGGGAAATATTTACCCCCTCTATGGTTTGATTCATTGGTATTTCGTACACTTTCAATCGATTTCATTAGAATTTCAATATGATTTGCCCGAATCCAATTTGAAATTGGCTTGCACGTCATTTCCCCCCCTTTATTTATGGTTTAATTGAGTCATTTTCATAAATATTTGCTTGGTTTCTCACTATTAAAACCCTCTCTCCTATCCCCTTAGACTTAGACTCGAATTCACATATCTCACTCATCTCTCCCTTTCACTGGCAGTCACATCCACTAGTTCTCTTTTGCTTGTATCTTTGAATGTTCTGTTACTGGGATTTTCACACATTTCGCTATTTCTCTCTGATTGAGTTTCTCTTGACTCATTGAATGCCTGGATTGTTGGATCTTGTCCTATATATTCCCCGTCATAAGCACCACTTGGGACTTTTAAAAGTGCTCGCGAACTCTGACTTGCCGAGGCTTGAGGGTTTTGGGAGTTCAAAGTATAAGGATCTTTCTGGTGTTCTTATGTATTGTTTATTCTTGCAGTCAATTTTGATTAGTTGTCTCGTCATTGACTATTTCCTTCTCTACTTGGATTTCCTATATTTCGACGATTCCTTCCTTTTTTTAATGAAATAGGAATTATTTACATGGGAAGGTTATGTCGTTGGACCTATTTTAGAGTTTTCGCTTCTTGTTATGTTGGTTCCAAACTAGTATGTGCTTAGTGTGTGTTGTTATGAATGATGCAACCCCATAGTCTACTTATGAAAGTGGTGACTCTAAACTCCAATTAACCTTGTAGAGTACCATAAGTTGTATTTTGTTTTAACTTATGTAAAATAGGATGCAACAACATGGTGAGTCTACTAGGCATTTTGAGTTCTAACCATAGCAAACTTGATCAATTACTTGAGGGATTACGGGTTCTCCAATGTTGCAATTTCTATTCTTTTGTATCGCATGCTTCAAGTTGTAAATTTTTTTATCGCATGCTTCAACTTGTATATTCTTTCACGTACCTATATTGCACATGCTCTACACATACCTATGTTTTATCTACAGACACCTATGTTGTATATTCTTTTTCATGTGCCGATGTTATGTCTTTACTAAATTGTCATCATTTTTTTATCGAGTCATGGTCGTACAAAATCACAAACAAGTCGGCGAGGGTTGTCTTTTCACCCCTCCCAACCTTCTTTCCAAACTCTTTAGCTTCAGAGATTAGCATATGATATTAACTACGTACCATATCGCGGTTGTCCTTGACATGTTCTCAAATCTAGGTATATCTACTCTTAGAATTTCTATGTCATTGTACATACGATCTTGCGGGCTTCCATGATTGGATTAATTGTCATATATTCTTTAGTTGATGTATATTCTTTATCTGTCCAATATTCTTATCTGTTGCATACTCTTTATCCATTGTATATGCCTCCAATTTGTTGTCTATCACTAGGTTCCTCATCTTACTACTTTGGTTGACTTGTGTTGAACCTTACAAATACACATACCCATTTCGGTCCCAATAACCATCCACCATAATCATACAGTCATTTGGACTCTACCATCCTTTTCAAAGATACGTCAATTCAACTTGATATATCTTCCACTGATTTGACATATTCTTTTCAATCATATATCACATTATCACTAACTTTTGTCATTTGAGACAGATCCATGTGTTATTCTACAATCTATCTCTTATTCGAAAGTTACCAGTCTCCACCCACCCACATCTCATTCATAGTCGCACTTCTTCTCAATGAATGATCACTCATTCATGACAATTGTATAGATTTTATACTTCAAGTAGTTGGCCTGATCTACGTTTTGACCTGATTCTTGCCTTGGCAAGATACCTAGTCAACCTTACTTAAGAGTTTGCTGTCTCCACTTTTTCAAATTAATTTCCTTACTATTGAAAACTAAGACAGTTCTTTTGGAGCAGTGCGATTATTCTCTCAAACCAAAAATCTCTGAGAGTGCCAACAAAATTTCAAGCAAAAAATCCAAATCTCACAATGCCATGCTAGTCTTACCCTAACCCCCACTCGACTTAAAACCCAAAATACATGATGCAAGTCTCTTCTTCACACATCTAGCTATGGAGCCATGATGTTCACTCTCACATTCCCAAGTTCAATATTCAGTAGAAGTCAACCCACTTTGTTACAAGGGCATATTGGTAGCCCGCTTTCAAAGTGTGTCATGCTTGCATGGCTTAAACAAAGGTTATTGTGGACAAACTGACTATGTCTACACATTTAATTACGGTCATCCTACACTTTTGAGCAATTGTCTTGGATCAAATTTATTCATAGTGTGCATGTGTCTATTATCTCGGATTGAGGTACTCAGTGAACATCATATTTTTGGAGAAGGTGACACATGTTTATTTGAATAAGGAATTTCATTCTCGGATGAACGGGTAGTTCGAGCGTGCAATTTAGATCTTGGAGGATATGCTAAGATTCTGCGTCATTCATTTTGGAGGCCATTGGGATCTATTTCTACCATTATCAGAGTTTGCCTACAACAATAGCTACTAGTCGAGTATCCAAGTAGCTCTGTATAAGGCCTTATATGGGATGTAATGTCGTTCCCTGGTTGGTTGGTGTGAGGCCATGTAAATGTTCGGCAAGGATTTAAGTTTTATGGTGACATGGTAAGCTAATCTGCTTGGAGGTACATATTCTTTTTGGACTTTCAATGCATCATGGAGTTGGTAGAATAATTTTCTTGAAAATGACGATTTTGCAGTCCATTATGTTACCGCGCATCTTTTCCGCCAACCGCAGAATTATCACGAAACAAGTCAGAAGCAACTCAATTGTGAGCGTGTTTTCATGGTGGATTATGCAGATCGCATTGCCAGTGGCCATTTGAGACAAGCAAGTTTAGAAGAAGTTCGGAGGATATTGCATCGATGAAGGTCTAGCAGAGAGGCCAATCAGTCGAGGAGGCAACTTGGGAGACCAAGCATGATATGGGGAGCAGATATCCACATATTTTTGGCATTTCACTTGTGTTTCGAAACTCATTTAAGGATGAATGCTCGTTTAAGAGGGGGACAATCTAACGATCTGCCTGGTCATTTTGTGTATTTGAGCCTCGTTCCCTAATTTGATTATTTTCATATGTGTATTTTTTGTTATGTGGCTTATGGGATGGTTGGTGTGACATTAGGAAGATTCGAAAGTGATTTGGAACACTTAGTGTCATTTAGGGAAGCATAGGTCGTAAGAGTTAACGAGGTTTCACTTTTGTCTAATCGACCTCGGAATAGTGGTTTAATAGTTTCAATTTGTTCTTAGCGTGATTTTTGACTTAGCGTATGTCCATATTTGGATTTGGAGGTTCCATAGATTATTTGGCTTTATAAGGAGAAAGTTGAAAATTTGAAGGTTTGGAAGGTTTATTGGTTTGACCAGGAGTTGACTTTCGTGTTATCGGGCCCGGATTGTTGTTCTGAGAGTTAGCATAGGTTCATTATGCCATTTGAAACTTGTGTGCAAAGTTCTGGCTTAATCCGGAATGGATAAGTTTGAATCAAATGTTTGGTTTGAAGTTTTTAATAGGATTGGGGGTGGGCATAAAATCGGAAAAACCGAATTCCGAACCGAACCGAATTCATTTGGTATTTCGGTTTTGATTTTGATTTTTTCGGTATTTCAGTTTATTTCGGTATAGAAATTTTGGTATTTCGGTTCGGTATACGGTATTGGGTTTTTGATATTTCAGTATTTCGGTATACAGAAATACGGTATTGCATTCTTACCTCCATTGGCTTTTCCACTAAAATCATTTAAAGACTTCAGTGACTTCTCTTCTTTAAGTTGATGATTTTTACTCTTTTCATTAAATTGACTGAGTGTTTAGGTTATGTTAACGATAAATATTTCTTATGATATTACTATTTTATGTATTCACATTTCACAGGAACTAAAATGCCATTCCTTCTCATCGCATTTCCATTTATAGTGAAGAGTATCATATTAGAGGATGGAGCTTGGTCCGCCATATGTTGGCTCTGTAGTTGACTACTTGTGCATAACGAAAGAATTTCACCCACGGGTGAAGCTACATTCTTTCCAATAATACTGTAGTGCACTCCATTATATCTTTTTCAGCAATGTACTGGTTCCTTAAGGTAATGCATGGCCATTCTTGCTAGTGAGCTTAGATATATTTGTGAATTGAGAAAATGTCAACCTTTCTTGTACATAAACTTATACATCCAAAGAATATTTGTATCAGAGCCAAATGCACTTTCATTTTGTATGATATCAACGAATTGTATGAATTACAAAGTTTATGGAAGTATAACCCACGATTTACTAAGCCTCAGTGGCTTCTCTACTTCACAAGTAGCTACTTCATTGGCATAAAAGATACTTTATCAACATGTCAAATCGTCTTCTAGTCTTCTGTTCGCAGAGGGGCATCCGCGTTCACAGGAGAAGGAGGTTGAGCTGGGCAGTAGCCTTCGCATTCGCGAGGCTGATGTGCACATTCGTAGAGGAGAGGGGGCCTTTCGCTTTCGCGCTCGTGTGACATTCGTCGCGTTTGTGAAGGAGGTTTTTTCTGGGCTGTGATATTTTGTTTTGCAAATGCGAGGCCCATGTCGCGTTCATGAAGGGTATTGCTGGAATGATTATTAAGTTGTTATTTTCGGACTTTGAGCTCATTTTACCATATTTTGAGATTAGGAGCCGGATTGAGGCAATGTTTTAGGCGATCTTCACCCACTTGGATTGAGTAAGTGTTCTTGACTCGGATTTGATTAATATTCATGATTCTGACATTGATTTTGACATTGATTGGTGAATCTAAGAGAGAAAATTAGGCTTTGGCTAAACTTTTCTAAAGTGAAAAATGGAGATTTAAACCCCGAACTGAAGTCATATTTTTATTAAAACTTGTATATTTGAACTCTTATTCAAATGGGTAGTCGGGATTTTCCTCTTTTGACAGGTTCCAGGAGGCGGTCTTGGGTTGACTTTTGGATTGAGTTTATGTATTTGACTAAAGATTTCACCTTTATTATTTGGTTTCAATTTATATAGCATTTTTTGACATTATTGGGTCTTATATAATTAGATTCGAGCCGTTTGGAGTTGAAATTTTTAGGATTTCGCACTTTTGGTGATTTTAAGGCTACCGAGTGGAGGAAAGTCTATTGGATAACCTTGTTAAGATGGAAATCCCCTGGTGTGGTGTATATACTTAGTTGAGAGCGTATCATGATCTTGGGTAGAAATTGGAAGATTTCATGCTTTGTTTGGTTGTGTGCTCATTTGAATCATGATTTATTTTGCTTATGTGACTATGTTTGCTCTCTTATTCATATTAGAAATCATGCATCGACTTATGATTAATTGTGAAGGCATGAGAACTTATTCTTAATATGTTGAAATGCATATTATCCATAGTCAAATAGAGATTTCCTGAGCACATATTCGTATGATATTAATTAAGTCCTTGTGTACCTTCTATCTAAAATTCTTGAGCATATACATACATTTCATAATGGATACGTGATTTGGACTAAGGATTTTGGCACAAGGGGTAAGAGTACGGGCAAGATACAGTTATAGCATACTGGACAAGATGATGGGATATTCATTTATGAGGGATTCTATAATACCCCTCTTGCTCTTAGATTTTGATCCATCCCTCCGGAGTTAGGTGATAACTCATGTTACTTTGGGCCCTGTGAGTGTGGTCGGTACATGGATTTTATACCGAGTTGATACATGGATTGTGTATCGGGTTATGATGATACAAGGATTGTGTATCGGGGTACATGGATCTTGTACCGGTTAAGCATGTGTTCTTATTATTGACTCATTTAGAAATAATTATTTAACTATTCCTTGTTACCTGACATCCTTATGTGCTAATTGGGAGTCCCGGTTGCGTTATTTAAGCATGCTATATTTTATTTCAAAATTTGAGCAGCCTTATGGTTATTTATGTCCCAAAAAAGCATGATTAATATTTTCAACCATTGATATCTATGACCTTGTTATTCATAATATTACTTATTGTTCAATTGTTAAATTATGTTATTATAATTGTATGGTAAGTATTCAGAATCATCTAACCTCGCTATTACTTCTTCGAGGTTAGACTTGATACTTGTTGGGTACCGAATGTGGCATACTCATACTATGCTTCAGCACATCTTTTTGTTCAGATCCTCAGGTGGGTCCTGATAGAGCTTCCTGATTTGGCTAGGAGTTAATCACAGAGACTTGGGGTGAGTTGGGCTTCGTAAATCTGTTTCGCAGTCCCCAAGTCCTTGTTCCTTTTATGTATTTTTTTCTATTGTATTTTAGGAAGATTTACATGTATACATACTTGATATCATTTTCGTAGTTTGCTCGTGTACTTGTGCCACCTATTCTTGGGGTGCATTGTATTGGCCGTGTTTAGGCCTTACTTGTGGTTTTATCAAATAATATCATAATTTTTTAGACTATTTTTATCTCTTATATATATGTGTGTATATATATATATATATATGTATGTATATATATATATATGTATGTATATATATATATATATGCTAAATAATAAAAATGGACTTTATTTATTATCTTCAAGTTGTATTGCTTAGCAAGTTCTGTTAGACGCCATCACAGTCATGAGGTGGTATTTTAGGTCGTACACTAAATCAGAGAATATTGGTCAAAAAATTATGTGAAGAACTGACATGTAATTTTGAGTTTTAGCATTTCATTCGACAAGTTTAGATCTTAGGTAGATTCATATGATGCATTACAACTTGCCTATATGGTTGGTTTTGTTGTTCGTAGAGTTCGGAATTGAATTGATAGAATGATTCTCAATTAGAAGCCTTAAGTTGGAATAAATGATTGAGATTTGACTTACAAGAAAACAATCTCATAATCGGGATTTAAAGGTTTCAATAGGTTTGTATGGTGATTTGGAATTGGTCGTATGTTCGGATTTGAAATTGGATGTTCTTAGAATGTTTTGGCGTTATTTGTTAAAAGTTGGAAATTTGAAGAATTCGAAAGTTTATAAGTTTGACAGGAAGTTGACTTTGGTTTAATTAGACTCGGATCGATGTTTTGAGAAATTGTATAGGTTTATTTTGTTGATTGGAACTTGTGTGCAATATTTTGTTGTAATTCGAACTGGTTAGGCTTGAATCGGATGTTTGGTTGCAAGTTGCAAGTTCTCTAAGTTAAGAGAATGATCTTGACCTTCTATTTGTGGTTTGATGTTATTTGTAGTGTCTTCAGCCTTTTCATAAGTTTGGAAGATGTATTAGGACTTGTTGGTATAAATGGACGGGGTTTCATGAGGCTCGGATGTGATTCGGGTTGTTTTAGACAATTTTGGTTTGTACATATGATCTTCTGGTGTTCTGATGTGCTTCGCGTTAGTGATAAGTGTGTCGCATTCACGTAGTGTTTTTGGCTGTTGGTAATTTTTCAACGTGTTCACAATAAATTTCTTATGTTCGCGAAGTATTGCGGATGATGGCTATCGCGTTCACATAGGTGACTTCATGTTCGCGCAGTGTTGGAGAAGTTTGGTTAGTAGCCTTTCATGTTCGCGCTCCGTATATTGCATTTTCATAGTTGAGAGGCCAGTTGGCCTACGTGTTCACATGGTGCATGACGTGTTCGCGATGAAGGTTTTTAGGATACTAGGTTTCAGCTCTTCCCGAATGCGGGGCTGAGGTCGTGTTCGCGTACTGAACTGCTGGACAATCTATTTAAGTTGCCATTCAGGATTTTACCCATTATTTCATATTTTGAGCCTTAGACATCGAGAAGAGGACATTTTGAAGAGCAAGGTCACTACTACCTTGGAGGTAAGTGATTTCCACATGGATTTGATTTTATATATTAATTACACATGTATGTTTACACCTAAAACTTAAAATTTTGAAAGAAAATTTGGGGTTTTCGCCTATACTTTACGAGAGCGTATTTTGAGGTTTTGACCATCTATTATGACCCGGATATGGAATCTAATTAAATATTCGGTGTGATGACCCAACCGGTTATTTTCTGTATTTGAGTCTCGTTCCCATATTTGATACTCCCAGCATGTGTATTTGTTGTTATGTGACTTGTCGGGATGGTTAGTTTGGTGCCCGGAAGGTTTTTGAAAGAATTAGAACACTTGGTTTCATGATTGGAATCTTAAGTTATAATAGTTGACCAAGGTTTGACTTTTGTAAAAACGGCCTTGGATTCATGTTTTGCTGATTCCAATAGGTTCGTATGGTGATTTTTGACTTTGGCTCTTTTTGAGAAAAAATTAAAATTTGAAGGTTTGGAAGGTTCATAGGTTTGAGTGAGTGTTGGCTTTGTGGTTATCGAGGTTCGTTTTACATCCCCAGGAGTTTCGATAGGTTCTTCATGTCGTTTGGAACTAATGTGCAAAATTGAGGTCATTCTGAGTTGCTTAGACATGGTTGGACATTAGCTTTGAAAGTTGGAGGTTAATTAGTTCATTAAGCTTGAACTGAGTTGCGATTTGCGATTTTGATGTTATTTTGTGTGACTTCAGGTCTCGAGTAGGTCCGTGTTATGTTTTGTCATGACCCAAAATCCAATTAGTCGTGACGGCACCTAACCAAACCCACTAGGTAATCCAAATAATAAGAAACTCAATTCAATTTGAAATGATATGAGCCAAAGAGTAAAATAACTAAACTTCTAATAAAATTCCAACGATTGGTAGTATAAATCATGAGCCTCTAAGAGTTAGAATTTAAAAGGCTTGTAGTAATTAAATATATCATCTTTTCGAAATATACATAAACAGATTTGCAAATCTAAAGCTATCGAGGACAAGTGGAAGCTATAACCGGAACGCAGGTACATCTTCATTGCTAACTCCCTCCATACACAGCAACATCAGCTCCAAAATCTGCACGTGAGGTGCAGAAGTATAGTATGAGTACAACAGACCACATGTACCTAGTAGGCAACAAATCTAACCTCAAGTTGAAAGCAGTGACGAGCTCGGAAGACGGTCAAAGTCCAACACCATTAGCCAATAATAACTCATAATAGTATAATGGGAGCAGTAAAGGTAAATAACTCAAGAGATATATTTTAAGCTTCTTTATAGTTACAGAAAAGTAAGCATACTTTTCAAGTAAAACAATTTATTCCAAATCTCACCACTAAAAAATAACTAAACATGAGTTTATCAAAAGAATCGTACTCCCAATTCACGAAAATGTAAAAGAATTTTTGTTTACCAATTAGCATGAGAAAATTACATTTCTACGTCTACATGTCGATATATATGCCAAGTCATCAATTATCATATATCTTCCATCATGAGGAATATACATCTCTATGCCTACTTGTCAAATACATGTCAAATCATAGATGTCACATTACCGTCTAGTATGTGGAAAATGCATATCTATGCCTACATGCCAAGTATGCATATCAAATGAATGATTTCACGGTGATATTCCCAGATATGCTCTCCCTCAACAAACTCAAGTTGTCTGTCTCAAATTCCTACTTCGTCTCATACACACAATCACTCAGCAAAGTACGGGTGCCTGGCATCAATGCCCGTAACCAAAGCACATGTATGCATATCACTGTGCATGTGCTCAATGTTGGTATGTTAGACAATGGGAGGAAGAATCCTGCCCGAGTGCTAATCTAAAGCCAATAAGGCCTGTGCGGCGTGCATCCCGATCAACAACAACAATAACAACTACTACTACTACTACAACAACAACAACAATAATAATAATAATAATAATAATAATAATAAATAAAAAATCCAATATGACCTGCTACAGCGTGAAACCCGATCCACAACAACAGTCTCACCATGACTCAAAGGCCCACCTTAGCCATCAACCTCTCAAGTCTTAAGGGCTCAAAATCTCATACCGCTCAGCCCAACAACTCCAAAAATGGAACAACAATGATAACATGCAATGTAACAATGAATGATGAGCAGAGACTGAGATATAATATGCAAATGAAGAACCATGACTAAGTGTATAATTACAGTTAAATCACATTACTCAAAACAACATAAACAACCTCATTTGGTCTCAACCGAATAGGCACATATCCAAAACATGATTTGCAATATGAATTACAGCTTACGTAGTCAAATAAGTTGGAAAAACATGGATAAAACAAGACATGATAGCAATGCAGTATAAAATTCAACCCGAATCATGAATACCCACCCTGTGCACACGCCCACACGCCCGTCACTTAGCATGTGTGTCACCCAACACATCACAAAATAACGTGGTTCCTAGACATATTTATTCTCAATTCCAAGTTTCTCAATTCCAAGTTTAGAAATGTTACTTAACTCGAACAAGCCAAATCTAATACCGAGCAAGACAAGCAACACTCTAGAAACGTCATCCCGTGCAAATCAACCTCCAAATGACTCGAAACTAGTGAAAAGCAACTCAAATCATCAAATAATGCCAAAGGAAACAAATTCAAATAATAAAGGTTGAATATTTAATCAATTACTTATGGTCAACCAAAAAGTCAACCCGGGCCCGCTTCTCGGACCCCGAAAAACTCACAAATTTCGACAACCAAATCAATTACAAATCCAACAATACTAATTTCACCCAAATTCGACTTCGAATCGATGTTCAAATCTCAAATATTCTTTTTGGAAAAGTTTTGGAAAAAAAAATAATTTGTCTTTTAGAATCATCAATCAAATGCCAAATCAAAGATGGAATAATGGAATATAATCAAAATCGATTCATAAATACTTACTCCAATCCATGTGGTGAAAATCACCTCTAAAATCACCCAAATCCAGAGTCCCCAACTCAAACTATGACAAAATGAACAAACCCTCGAATTTATAAGCTTCTGCCCAAGCATTTCGCTTTTTGCGGATCTCCTGCCACTTCAACGGGGTCGCTTCTACGACAAAAGCTCTGATTTTTCAAAATCACACTGGTTAGCCGACCTTTCACACATGCGGATATCTTCTGCTTCTGCGCAATCGCAGGTGCGAGAAAAACTTTGCTCCCAAAATTCCGCATCTTCAAATTCCCCAAAGTCAGTCCCTTTTTGCAGTTGCAACCACAAATTCTGCTTTTGCGACCACCGCACCTGCACAATACTAACTGCATGTGCGATGACATTAGATCCCACCCCAAACTAGCAATAATCAACATGTTCTAAATGATCTGAACCACATCTGAAACTCGCCTAACCCCTCCGGGACCCCGTCCGAACATACCATCAAGTTCAAAAACATAACACAGACCTAATCGAGACCTGAAATCACACATTAGAACATCAAACCCACGAACCACACATCAAATCAAACTTAATCAACTTTTAAACTTTCAACTTCCAAACCCCGTGCCAAACCATACCAAATCAACTCGAAATGACCTCAAATTTGCTCACAAGTCCCAAATGACATAAAGAAGCTATTCCAACTCCCATAATCACAATCTGAACCCGATTTCATCAAATTCAATTATTGGTCAAACTTATGAACTTTCCAAACCTTCAAATTGCCAACTTTCTCCGAATACTGCCAAAACCTTCTAGAAACATCTAAATGCAAATTCGGGCATACGCTCAAGTCCAAAATCACCAGTCGGACCTAACAGAACCATCAAAACTCCGATTTGAGGTCAAATGCAGAAAATTCAAACTTGGTCAAATCTTCCAACTTAAAGCTTCTAAAATGAGAATCATTTCCAATTTAAATTATCAATCACCCGAAAACCAAAACCGATGTTACACTCAAGTCATAATACACCATACGAAGTTATTCATGACCTTAAACTACCGAAATGAATGCAAATGCTCAAAACGACCGGTTGAGTCATTACATTCTCCCCCACTTAAACATACATTCATACTTGAACATGCCAGGAATCACTCCAAAGCCACCAAATCACCGTGTATACTCACCGTGAACATACCCATGGGGGATCCCATGTCACCCAAAACCATGTAAGCCTGAAGACACAACATAACCTAACATATTTACTTCAACCTTAGTCTGGAAACCTTAGAACCCAATTTCCAGCATCTAGAATTCATTACAAGACCTGAATCTTGCATCTACACACTATATAAGTCTGAACAAGCTATATCAAGACATAACCATAACCCAAGGTTTAATCACATGATATACTTCATAACTCAGGTACTCATAGCAATAACGTCTAACCACAATAGCTTCCCAAAAAATGCCCGATACTGGTAACAAATCACATATCGAATAAAAACCTTGTTCCAAACCTGGGCTCTCTCTTTCTCTCCCAACAACAACCATAGCTAATTCCAAGCTGACTTCCGATACTATTCTTCAAAACATACTATACCTCATCTCATCAAATACAAACTGATCTACTGACATACCACACCAATGCTACCTAAAGCCACAAACTGTGCAATCCGTGCACTAATAAGGAACAACTCAAATGTACAAAAAATGGAAAGTGAAACAAATGAGAGAATCGTCTCGAGAGCTCAACAGGTACCACCAAAAGTGCAATGCTATGAACCCATCACACATAGTAGAACCAATACACACGAATCTAATATGGAGGATCATATCCCAACATGACTCCACCGTAGTGTGTGACCCAATCCAAACACAGATCCATATGAAATACCTAGAGCCATAATGCTCAAAATCAACAACCATATGCAAATCAACAACAAATGTCCGAAGTGTGTGACCAACACCATGGAGAAATGGTTAGCAAAATATACCTCAAACTAAAAGGACCCTGACCAAGGCACAATCAACCATTTACACACCAAAGAGCCATCTTGTTCGAATTTCGCCACAAGGCCCAAACAGAAATGCATCTTGTGCACAAATAACCAACAGAACACAACCCACTGTAGCATAACAGAGTAACACATCAAACCTCTCAGAAAATAAATAGCTCACTCTAACCAAATGACACACCCCTCAACAATAGCAGTGTTGAGTAAACAAATCCAACCCAATGTAGACTATATATCCTCAAGCCTCCCGAAATAGATAGATAACCTTCCCAAAGATCTGCTAAAACCTATGCATAACACATCCCATCAGTTCTCCAACTATGGTCATATCTTTATAGTCCGCAACTAAGGAAAAGAACCCCTTTAAGACACTCAATCTCCAAATCACGAAAATAAAGAAATCACCATATCTGATCCACACTCCATCACTCCAATACTAACACCTCCCTCATACACAATCATCTCATGAGAAATACTTATATCATTCTTGCGTGCCACATAGCAAAATATGAACATCATTAGTCGATCAACCACGCGAGTACCGCAACACCAATGTAGCATCCGTAAGTCAAAACACAAGGCTCTTCTAAAATATGCATCCTTTTCAGGTGATACAGATAGTGCCAACATTCTTCTAAATACCATGAACCGTCCATAGTGTCTACAACTCATGACCTTCCCTTGGAGACTGAATCACAAACCTACACATGCAAATCTAAATCTCACACGACGTATCACCTCTACATATAATCATATTAAAGAATGAGAATCCCATTATTAACTCTAAGTCACAAGTAGGATACATACTCAATCATCCAGAAACCTTCCACTTGATCCCATCCAAGAGAAAATCACAACATGCAACAAACTCTCCCTTTCTTGTAAAGAACATCCATATCAAGTCGTGGCAGAAATGGTCGAGAATGCTTCGAAACCCATTTGCACATAATGAAGCCATCATAATTGAGTTCCTCTAACTCAAACAAGTCATGCAGGTTGCCAAGCCTAAGAGTATTTCCACAAAATGTCGGTAAATCCTCACCTCATCATAAGGACCAAAAGAACCGATCATACCATTACCATACAAATCCAACCTATTACCAAGATGTTCTATTTTCTATGAGTTCTTTCTGAATTACCTTAAATTTAACACTTATCCTTGTCAGTACACTATGATCCTTAGCCAAATCTCACCACAAGAGGTACCACGTCGTCCCAAAGCCTATGAGCTGATGTATTCCATCTTAAGCACCCCAAAAGTACCACAATTAATACCCATTATGAGGAGACCTTTTGTGAATCTGATGTTGTTTCCTTAACCTCTTTGATATTGAAATGTAGAATACATATTAATATAGAAATACCATGAGTCACGACAGCTTCCAATGCAAATCTCATATCTTAGCCACACACAAATCCAGGAAATCCTCAAATACAACATATGAAGCTTGAACTCACTAGAAACTTCTCGAGAGTCATCCACCTGATCCAAATCTCAAATGCACTGCCCAAGCGAGCCGAACGGCCTGTGCCCCATTAGCACACCAATTCCCCAAGAAGAAACCCCACCTTAACGCAACCAAGTGAATCCCTATTCTTAGCACATTACATCTATCACAAAAAAAACCTAAATCATGACAAGATTTCCATATATCCATAACGTGTAATACACCATACATCCAGAAACTTCCTTATACGAGCCATCCTCAAAATCAAACTCTTCAAGTCATAACTGATCCACAAGTATGCCTCAGCCCAAACAAATATAACACATAACCATGCAATCTGATTCTTGATAGGAGAATCCCCCACTTAGCTCACAGCCATAGAACATAACATTTGATAACCCACAATACCCTTACTCCATCACTTCCATAATCCAACACGGTAATTGTGACGACCCAAAGGGGTCATCACCTATTTTATTACCCATTCCGTACTTTCGAGGCCTTGAAAACATCATCTGTAGTTGTCTCAATTTGCGTGTGCAATCCGGGCGCGTAGCCGGACAGCTTAAATATAAAATTTTGTGAAAAATGCTAAGATTTGATATTAAAATGAATAAATTTCACCTCGGTCAACATTTTGGGCAAATGGACCCGGACCCGTAATTTGACGGTCCCGGAGGGTCCATAGGAAAATATTGGACTTGGACGTATGCCCGGAATCGAATTCCGAGGTCCCCAGCCCGAGAAATAAATTTTTGAGTGAAATTGTTTTTCTGAAATTTATAAAGAAAAGTGAAATGGAAATTGGTTAGAATGTATTGGTATCGGGCCCGTATTTTGGTTTTAGGGCTCGGTACAGGTCTTATAAGGGGTTTAAGATATTTATGTGAGCTTTGGTTGAAATTGGACGTCGTTTGACGTGTTTCGGACTTAAAACTCTAAATTTGAAAGTTTATGAAGTTTGAAGAAAAACTAGTGATTTTGAGGTTTGATTCGTTATTTTTGATGTTATATTGGCGATTTGACCGCACGGTTAAGTTCGTAGGATGTTTTTGAGTTAGTGCATGTGATTTGTTAGGAGCCCCGAGGGCTTAGAAGTGTTTCGGAGGTGTCTCAGAGTGATTTTGAACTTAGGAAGATTGCTGGTTTTTGGCTTCAGCAGTTGCAGGTCCATTTGTTCTTCGCGTTCGCGAAGCCTTAAGCTATTCCTTCATCGCGTTCGCATCCATTCCCTCGCAAATGCGTAGGGTTATTGACTTTGAGGGCTTAGCCCTCTTTTCCTCTTCGCGTTCGCGTACACTTGACCACGTTCGCGTAGCTTTGCAGGTCTTCTACATCGCGTTCGCGTAGGCCAATTTCTGGACCCCAGCCTTTTTACTCTTCGCGTTCGCATTCACCTTTTCGCGAACACGATGGTCTGTCCAGTCTACCCTTCGCGAACGCGACCTCCCTTCCACGAACACGAAGGGCAATTTTGCCCAGTGGTATATAATATTTCCAGAACAGTAGCTTCGGGATTTTTCATAAGTTTTCACGAAATTCATCTTCTCCAAGGTCCTTAGGCATCCATTGAAGCCATCCTTCACCAAAACTTCTTGGGTTAGTAAATTTTAACTCGTTTCCTTCATTTTTCATCTATATCTAATGAATTCCTAAGCCTAAAACATGCAAATTAGAGTAGAAAATTGGGAATTTGGGTAGAGTTAGGCCCTTTTGAATTTTCTTGATTTAGACCTCGTTTTGGGGTCGAATTTGAAAACAAATTATATATTCGAGCTCGTGGGTGAATGTGTGACGTGGTTTTGGTCCGAGCCTCGTGTTTGGACCAAGCGGGCCCGGGGTGGAATTTTGTTATTTTGGAAGAATGCATGTAAATGGGTAATTAGGATATATAATTGAATTATTGAATCCTTATTGATATACTTGAGTTGATTATGCCTAGATAATACCATTCCGGAGTTGAATTCTAAAGGAAAGGCGTTGTTAGAGGGTTGATTGCTATATTTTGGACCCGAGGTAAGTGTTTGGTCTAACCTTAGCTTGAGGGAATAGGAGTTGAGTCTTATTTGCTACTTGCTAATTGTAGAGTACGATGTATAGGCATGGTGACGAGTATCTATACATTGGTGTCTAGCATGACCGTGAGTCTTATTATTGCGAGTATTCGAATTTTATTGTAACTTCCATGCTTAATTGATGATTTCTATATGTTGTAAAGAGCATGTGAAGGGAATTGTGATCTTTAAACTTCAAGGAGCATTGGCTCAGATTGTGAAACGAATAATGAAGAAATATGAGATATTACATTTTTGGAGAATTGACTCAAATTTTAAAACGAATTATGAAGGAATATGAGATAATTACATCCTTTGGAGATTGGATCAAGTGATAGAACAAATCATGGAAATGAAAGTGAAAGAAAGAGAAAGAGTTATTGAAATATACCTTTGCCGGGTCATCGTTGTATTGTTCCCTTGCCGGGATTTAATTGTTTAATTGATGTTCCCTTGCCGGGATTTAATTGTTTAATTCATGTTCCCTCGCCTGGATTTCTATTTCTATTCTGTTTACTCCCTTTCCCTTTGTTTGTGATTGTTGTTTGGGTGAGGAGGAGTGTTAAAGCACGAAGGGTGATGTCGTGCACTTGTTTTGGTGAGTAAGATAGTAAAGCAAGAAGGGTGATGCCGTGCACTTGTCTTGGTGAGAATGAGAGTAAAGCACGAAGGGTGATGCTGTGTTGTACGATGTACCATTCCGTACCGATATTCATTGATTATACTGTGAGGAAAGAGAGTAAAAGCACGAAGGATGATGTCATGCCATGATTTACATTGATTACATTATACATTGCATAGTGAGGACGAGAGAAAAAGCACGAAGGGTGATGTCGTGCAAGCTTGTGATTTCTGGTCCTTATTGATATTCGGACCTTGTTGTTCCTTTCTTTGTTTAAAAGTTCTTATATGAAACTGTTATCTCCCCACAGCATGTTCCCCTTTCCTTTATTGATGATTACCTCCTGTATTTCTCTTCCGTTGTTTATATTTATATATTCGAACTGCACAGGTACATTTTTTTGTCGTGTCTTAGCCTCGTCACTACTTCGCCGAGGTTAGGCTCGGCACTTACTCAGTACATGGGGTCAGTTATACTGATGCTACACCTGCACTTCTTTATGTTGTGCAAATTACACAGCCGGACTCGGAGGACATCATTAGTGGGAGTGTCTTCCAGCTTATCCTAGAGGCTTCAAGGTATACCCGCTGGCGTTCGTGGGCCTTGGCGTCTCTTCCATCCCTTTGTCTTCACTTCTATCTTGTTTTTCCTCTAGTTTCAGAGACAGTCATGTATTTCCTTTCAGACTTTTTATTTAGCACTCTTATAGACAGTTCTTAAGTTTGTGACTCCAGGTTTTGGGAAAATTATGCGTCAATGTATTATGTTGTCTTTACTTAGTTTGAAAACCATATTTATTTATTTTCGCTGTTAAGTTGTGAACTGTTTGTAGCTTATTCTGTTAAATCTATGTTAATATGCCAGTTATCTATACACGTTAGGTTGTCTAGCGAGTTCAACGTTAGACGCCATCACGGCCCGATGGTGGGATTTCGGTGTGTGACAAGTTGGTATCAGAGCACTAGGTTACTTAGGCCTCACAACTCACGGACAACTTGGTAGAGTTTGAGGGATTGGTACGGAGACATCTGTATTTATCCCCCAGAGGCTGTGAAGTTAGGATGACTCCATATTTCTTTTCTTCTCAGTCGTGCGCTATGAATTTTGATTACCGATTGAGTTTCTATTCTATTCTCTCGCTAATGGAGAGGACGCGTGCTTCCCTTGGTTCCACCTAGCAACCTGACACTCCTGCTACAGCTCTTACTCGGGGTTGAGGCCGTGCTAGAAGTCGGGGCCGGGCTCGGCCTAGAGCAGCAGCCCCAGTGGAGGACCCTCAGGTCGAGTCTGAAGAGGAGGTCCCAGTTCCGGCAGTCCCAGTTGGATCAGCTCAGGTCCCAGAGGGGTTCATAGCTACCCTAGTGTTTCAGGACGCCTGGTTCGTCTAGTCTAAATCATGGAGCGCATAGCATAGGCGGGTCATCTTCCTACAGCATCAGCCGTCTCTCAGGCTGGGGGAGGTGCCCAGACTGCTGCCGCTCGCGTGCCAGAGCAGATAGCTCCACAGTTTCAGACTCCGGCACCTCAGCCAGCCGGAGTAGCTCAGCTGGGTATTGCAGCAGCGGTAGTAGAGGGAGCAGATATGTCAACGGATTCTTTGTGGAGACTGGACAGGTTCACTAAGTTATTCACTGCTATTTTTACTGGTTCACCATCAGAGGACCCCAAGGATTATTTGGACAGCTGCCATGAGGTTCTTCGGAACATGATCATAGTGGAGTCCAACGGAGTTGACTTTGCTACTTTTCGGTTATCTGGCGCAGCCAAGAGTTGGTGGAGAGACTATTTCTTAGCCAGACCTGCCAGGTCTGCACCTTTGGCTTGGACTCAGCTCTCAGAGGTATTTTTGGGGAAGTTCCTTCCCATTACTCATAGAGAGGACCTTCGAAGGCAGTCTGAGCGTCTCTAGTAGGGATCTATGACAGTCACTCAGTACGAGACCAGGTTCATCACTCTAGCCTGACATGCTCTTATGATACTTCCCACTGATCGGGAGAGGGTTCGGACATTTATTGAGGGATTGGCCCGGCCTATCAGACTTCAGATGGCTAGAGAGTCAGGTACAGATATATCGTTCCAAGATTGGCCATGAGGATTGAGATGATTATGTCATAGGGACGGTCAGGGGGATGACAAGAGGCCCCGTCATTTCGGTCGTTTCAGTGGAGCCTCATCTGGGGGCAGGGATTCTTCAGGCAGAGGTCATTCTCCCAGACCCTTCCAGTTAGCTCTCTAGGTTTCTCATGGTACTTCAGGTGGTTGTGGTTATCAGACGCACTATTCTTATCAGCAGTCTTACAGTGCGCCACTAGCTCCCATCAGTGCACCGCTGCATCAGATTTCGAGGTGGTCATTCAGGTCGACAGGGTCAGACTTAGTTCCCTAGGCAGCCGAGGTCTTGTTACACTTGTGGCGATCCGGTTCACCCTGCCAGATTTTTCCCTCAAGCACCAGGTAGTTCGCAGCATCAGGGTTCCCGTGCCATGGTTCAGGCACCGGGTGTTCCACAGCCTGCCCAGCCTGCCAGGGGTGGGGGTAGAGGTGCTAGAGGTGGAGGTAGAGGTCATAGAGATGGAGCTCAGGCCGCCAGAGGTGGAGGCCAGCCAACAACCGACCGTCCTAGAGATGTGGTTCGGGGTGGTGGGGCCTAGCCCCGATGTTATGCTCTTCCAGCCAGGCCAGAGGCTGAGTCTTCAGATGCAGTCATTACAGGTACTATTCGGGTTTGTGACAGAGATGCTTTAGTGCTATTTGATCCAGGGTCTATGTATTCGTATGTGTCCTCTTATTTTGCACCATACCTGGTCATGCCTAGTAATCCACTGAGTGTTCCTGTTTATGTATCTACACCGGTGAGTGATTCTATCATGGTCGATCGAGTCCATCGTTCTTGTGTTGTGGTGATTGGGGCTCTTGAGACCCGTGTTGATTTGTTGCTTTTAGGTATGGTCGACTTTGATGTTATATTGGTGATGGACTGTTTATCCCCATATCATGCTATCTTGGATTGCCATGCCAAGACGGTGACCTTAGCCTTACCGAATTTTCCCCGGTTGGAGTGGAGAGGGACTCCTGGTCATTCTACCGCAGTGTTATTTCGTACGTGAAGGCTCAGCGTATGGTCGAGAAGGGGTTCTTGGCTTATTTGGCTTATGTGTGCAATTCCAGTATTGTTTGTGAAGAAAAAGTATGGTTTGATGAGGATGTGCATTGATTACCGGCAATTGAACAAGGTTACAATCAAGAATATCCACTGTCGAGGATTGATGATTTGTTCGATCAGCTTCAGGGTGCCAAGGTATTTTCAAAGATAGACTTGAGATCTGTCTACCATCAGTTGAGGATTTGGGCATCTGATGTCCCTAAGATAGCTTTCCGCACTCGGTACGGGCATTACGAGTTTTTGGTCATGTCGTTTGGGTTGACAAATGCCCTAGCAACTTTATGGATTTGATGAACCGAGTGTTCAGGACTTATTTGGACTCGTTCGTGATAGTCTTCATTGATGATATATTGATATACTCCCGCAGCCAGGAGGAGCACGAGCAGCATCTCAGAGTGGTTCTTCAGACTCTGAAGGATAGTCAGCTATATGCAAAGTTTCTGAAGTGTGAGTCCTGGTTAAGTTCAGTTTCATTTCTGGTTCATGTCGTATCAGCAGAGTGTATTCAGTTTGACTCGAAGAAGATTGGCGCAGTCAAGAACTGGCCTAGACCAGCATCAACTACAGAGATTCGGAGTTTCTTGGGATTGGCAGGCTATTATCGTCGGTTCGTGGAGGGGTTCTCATATATTGCAGCCCCGATGACCAGCTTAACCTAGAAGGGTGCCCAGTTCAGATGGTCGGACAAGTATGAAGCGAGCTTTCAGAGGCTGAAGACAACTCTGACTACGGCACTGGTATTGGTTTTGCCTAAAGATTCAGGGCCTTATACAGTCTATTATGATGCTTCCCGTATTGGGCTTGGTGCAGTGTTGATGCAGGATGGCAAGGTCATTGCTTATGCTTTGAGGCAGTTGAAGATTCATGAGAAGAACTATCCAGTGCATAATTTGGAGTTGTCAGCCATTGTCCATGCATTGAATATTTGGAGGCACTATCTGTATGGCGTGGCGTGTGAGGTGTTCACGGATCATAAGAGTCTTCAGTACTTGTTCAAGCAAAAGGAGTTGAATTTGAGGCAGAGGAGGTGGTTGGAGTTGTTGAAAGATTATGATATTACCATCTTACATCGCCCGGGGAAGGCCAATGTGGTGGTCGATGCTTTGAGTAGGAAGTCAGCTAGCATGGGCAGTCTTGCTTTTATTCAGGTCAGTCAGAGGCCGCTTGCTTTGGATGTTCAGGCTTTGGCCAATTGATTTGTGATGTTGGATATTTCGGAGCCTAGTCGAGTGTTGGATTATACGATCATTCGTCCTTCATTATTGGAGCGTATCCGTGATCGGCAATTTGATGATCCCCATTTGTGTGTCCTTAGAGACACGGTGCAGCGCGGAGGCGCCAAGCAGGTGACCATAGATGATGATGGTGTTTTGAGATTGCAGGGGCGATTTTGTGTTCCCAATGTTGATGGGATTCGAGAGTTGATTTTAGAGGAGGCCCATAGTTCCCGTTACTCTATTAACCCGGGCGCCGCGAAGATGTACCAGGATTTGTGGCAGCATTATTGGTGGCGTAGAATGAAGAAGAATATTGTGGCATATGTGGCACGGTGTTTGAATTGTCAATGGGTTAAGTATGAGCATCAGAGGCCTCGTGGTTTATTTCAAAGGATTGAGCTTCCCGAGAGGAAGTGGGAGAGGATCACTATGGACTTTGTTACCGGACTTCCATTGACCCAGAAGAAGTTCTATGTAGTTTGGGTCATTGTTGATAGGCTGAGCAAGTCAGCGCATTTCATTCTTGTGGCAGTCTCATATTCATCCGAGAGGTTAGCTGAGATCTATATCCGGGAGATTGTTCGCCTTCATGGTGTGCCGGTATCTATCATTTCGGACCAGGGCGCGCAGTTTACCTCGCGTTTCTGGAGGGCAGTTCAGCGAGAGTTAGGCACATAGGTGGAGTTGAGCACAGCATTTCATCCTCAGACGGATAGACAGTCTGAGCGGACTATTCAAATATTGGAGGATATGCTCCGAGCTTGTGTTATTAACTTTGGAGGATCATGCGATCAGTTCTTGCCTTTAGCAAAGTTTGCCTACAACAACAGCTACCAATCGAGTATCCAGATGGCTTCTTATGAGGCCTTATATGGTAGGCGGTGTCGATCTCTTGGATGGTTTGAGCCGGGAGAGGCTCGGTTGTTGGGTGGAAATTTGGTTCAGGAGGCCTTGGACAAGGTCAGGATCATTCAGGATAGGCTTCGTAAAACTCAGTCCAGGAAAAAGAGTTATGCAGATCGCAAGGTTCGAGATGTGGCTTTTATGGTTGATGAGCGAGTATTGCCCCGTGTGTCGCCTATGAAGGGCGTGATGAGATTTGGGAATAAGGGCAAGCTTAGCCCTAGGCTCATTGGCCCGTTTGAGATTCTTGATCGAGTGGGAGAGGTGGCTTATAGACTTGCATTGCCGCCTAGCTTATCAGTCGTACATCCATTTTTTCATGTGTCCATGCTTCGGAGGTATCACGGCGATCCAACCCACGTATTATATTTCACCACTGTCCAGTTGGACAAGGACTTATCTTATGAGGAGGAGCCGGTAGCTATTCTAGACCGGCAGGTTCGTTAGTTGAGATCCAAGAGTTTCCCTTCTGTTTGTGTTCAGTGGAGAGGTCAGCCTCCTGAGGCATCGACTGAGGAGTCCGAGTCCGATATGCGAAGCCGTTACCCTCATTTATTTCCCAACTCAGGTACTTCTTTCTTCTGTCCGTTCGAGGATGAACAGTTGTTTTAGAGGTGGAGCATGTGACGACACAAAAGGGTCATCACCTATTTTATTACCCATTACGTACTTTCGAGGCCTTGAAAACCTCACCTGTAGTTGCCTCGATTTGTGTGCACAATCCAGGCGCATAGCCGGATAGCTTAAATATGAAATTATGTGAAAAATGCTAAGATTTGATATTAAAATGAATAAATTTGACCTCGGTCAACATTTTGGTTAAACAGACCCGGACCTGTGATTTGACGGTCCCGGAGGGTCCGTAGGAAAATATGAGACTTGGGCGTATGCCCGGAATCGAATTCCGAGGTCCCCAGCCCGAGAAATGAATTTTTGAGTGAAACTGTTTTTCTGAAATTTATAAAGAAAAGTGAAATGGGAATTGGTTAGAATGTGTTGGTATCGGGCCTGTATTTGTTTTCCGGCGCCCAGTACAAGTCTTATATGTGGTTTAAGATATTTCTATGAACTTTGGTTGAAATTGGACGTCGTTTGACGTGTTTCGGACTTAAAACTCTAAATTTGAGAGTTCATGAAGTTTGAAGAAAAACTAGTGATTTTGAGGTTTGATTCGTTGTTTTTGATGTTATATTGGCGATTTGATCGCACGGTTAAGTTCGTAGGATGTTGTTGAGTTAGTGCATGTGATTTGTTAGGAGCCCCGAGGGCTCGGGAGTGTGTTGGAGGTGTCTCGGAGTGATTTTGAACTTAGGAAGATTGTTGGTTTTTGGCTTCAGCAGTGGCAAGTCATTTGTTCCTCGCGTTCGCGACGCCTCATCCGCATTCGCGAAGCTTTATGCTATTCCTTGATCGCATTCGCATGCATTCCCTCGCGAATGTGTAGGGTTATTGACCCTGAGGGGTTAGCCCTCTTTTCCTCTTCGCGTTCACGTACACTTGACCGCGTTCATGTAGCTTTGCAGGTCTTCTACATCGCGTTCGCGTGATGTCACATGAGTTCGCGTAGGCCAATTTCTGAACCCCAGCCTCTTTACTCTTCGCGTTCGCATTCAACCTTTCGCGAACGTGATGGCCTGTCCAGTCTACCCTTCACGAACGCAATCTCCCTTCCGCGAACGCGAAGGGCATTTTTTCCCAATGGTATATAAATATTTCCAGAACAGTAGCTTCGGGATTTTTCATATGTTTTCACGAAATTCATCTTCTCCAAGGTCCTTAGGCATCCATTGAAGCCATCCTTCACAAAAACTTCTTGGGTTAGTAAATTTTAACTCGTTTCCTTCATTTTTCATCTATATCTAATGAATTCCTAAGCCTAAAACATGCAAATTAGAGTAGAAAATTGGGAATTTGGGTAGAGTTAGGCCCTTTTGTATTTTCTTGATTTAGACCTCATTTTGGGGTCGAATTTGAAAACAAATTATATATTCCGGCTCGTGGGTGAATGTATGACGTGGTTTTGGTCTGAGCCTCGTGTTTGGACCAAGCGGGCCCAGGGTCGAATTTTGTTATTTTGGAAGAATGCATGGAAATGGGTAATTAGGCTATGTAATTGAATTATTGTATCCTTATTGATATACTTGATTTGATTATGCCTAGATAATACCATCCCGGAGTTGAATTCTAAAGGAAAGGCGTTGTTAGAAGGTTGATTGCTATATTTTGGACCCAAGGTAAGTGTTTGGTCTAACCTTAGCTTGAGGGAATAGGAGTTGAATCTTATTTGCTACTTGCTAATTGTAGAGTACGATGTATAACATGGTGACGAGTATCTATACATTGGTGTCTTGCATGACCGTGAGTCTTATTATTGCAAGTATTCCGATTTTGTTGTAACTTCCATTCTTAATTGATGATTTCTATATGTTGTAAAGAGCATGTGAAGGGAATTGTGATCTTTAAACTTTGAGGAGCATTGGCTCAGATTGTGAAAGGGATAATGAAGAAATATGATATATTACATCTTTGGAGCATTGGCTCAAATTGTGAAACGAATAATGAAGAAATATAAGATATTACATTTTTGGAGCATTGGCTCAAATTGTAAAATGAATGATGAAGGAATATGAGATAATTACATCCTTTGGAGCATTGGCTCAAGTGATAGAATAAATCATGGAAATGAAAGTGAAAGAAAGAGAAAGAGTTATTGAAATATACCCTTGTCGGGTCATCGTTGTATTGTTCCCTTGCCGAGATTTAATTGTTTAATTAATGTTTCCTTGCCGGTATTTAATTGTTTAATTGATGTTCCCTCGCTGGGATTTCTATTTCTATTGTGTTTACTCCCTTGCCCTTTGTTTGTGATTCATGTTTGGGTGAGGAGGAGTGTTAAAGCACGAAGGGTGATGTCGTGCACTTGTTTTGGTGAGTATGAGAGTAAAGCACGAAGGGTGATGCCGCGCACTTGTCTTGGTGAGAATGAGAGTAAAGCACGAAGGGTGATGCTGTGTTGTACGATGTACCATTCCGTACCGATATTCATTGATTATATTGTGAGGAAAGAGAGTAAAAGCACAAAGGGTGATGCCGTGCCATGATTTACATTGATTACATTATACATTGCATAGTGAGGAAGAGAGTAAAAGCACGAAGGGTGATGCTGTGCCACGATTTACATTGATTACATAATACATTGCATTGTGAGGATGAGAGTAAAAGCACGAACGTGATGCCGTGCAAGCTTGTGATTTCTTGTCCTTATTGATATTCTGACCTTGTTGTTCCTTTCTTTGTTTAAGATTTCTTATATGAAACTATTATCTCCCCACAGCATTTTCCCCTTTCCCTTATTGATGGAGTACTTCCTGTATTTCTCTTCCGTTGTTTATACTTATATATTCGAACTGCACAAGTAAATTTTGTTGCCGTGTCTTAGCCTCGTCACTACTTCATCGAGGTTAGGCCCGACACTTACTCAATACATGGGGTCGATTGTACTGATGCTACACCTGCACTTTTTTATGTTTTGCAGATTACGCAGCCAGACCCGGAAGACATCATTAGTGGTAGTGTCTTCCAGCTTATCCTAGAGGCTTCAAGGTATACCCACTGGCGTTCGTGGGCCTTGGCGTCTCTTCCATCCCTTTGTCTTCACTTCTGTCTTGTTTTTCCTCTAGTTTTAGAGACAGTCATGTATTTCCTTTCAGACTTTGTATTTAGCACTCTTATAGACAGTTCGTCAGTTTGTGACTCCAGGTTTTGGGAAAATTATGCGTCAATGTATTATGTTGTCTTTACTTAGTTTGAAAACCATATTAATTTACTTCCGTTATTAAGTTGTGAACTGTTTGTAGCTTATTCTGTTAAATCGATGTTAATATGCCAGTTATCTATACACGTTGGCTTGTCTAGCGGGTTCAACGTTAGACGCAATCACGGCCCGATTGTGGGATTTCGGGGCGTGACAGTAATTCAACTAAATCCTTCATAAGATCATGTAACACAAATCACAAAATACCTCAAATCATTTACTAAACTCATATTCGTCCTCATGACAGTCAAGCCAACTTCTTCAAGCAATCCCAGCATGAATTGCAACATATATAACCCACTCATAGAAAGAAAACTCCTCACATGATCATTGAACATCTCGCGGATAACCCGCCTACTTAGCCTCTAACTGGCGTCTCTCTATGCCCTTTCATGGCCACTACCACTATGAAATCACTAAATCTTCTCGAGTCTAAACTCGCCAACAAGACATAAGAACACATTTCGTTCCACAAAAGAATAATTGAAAGATCCCTAACACGCTCATATCTTGACATTGTGCAAAACATCGAGACAGAAAATCAAGAACCTAATAGTCCTTTTCACATCCCAAGAAAACTTTTCTCGTCACATCCAAACAATCTGAACAAATCCCATAGTCACATCATACTCGTCATATAGCCATCCAACCACTCATCGAGCCATAAATCCCACTCCTAGGGATGCTACTAGATGTATGAGTCCAAAAGCACATGCTTATGCCACTGAAATTACCAAGCCCAAGCTACAGTCTAAACTTGGCCTAAAGTCCTCCAGACTGACACATCACCAAAACACAGAAAACACATCTCGTACCTCATCCACGGAATCACAAGTCGTCGATCCAGCTGATACTGAGTGCTCATGTAACACACGAGTGAGTGGAAGGAATTCAAAGAGATGTGCTTCAAGCTTAATCAATTTCGCGATAAGGAAATAAATATGGGAAGTTTATCTAAGATTACATGTAGCCTCACGAAGATAGATATGGACGCATCATACTGATCTGCAAGACTCTACGAGGAACTTGCTCATGACTAGTAGAACCTATAAACCAAGAGGTCTGATACAAACTTCTCATGACCCAAAATCTAACTAGTCATGATGGAACCAAACCAAACCCACTAGGTAAGCCAAATAATGATAAACTCAATTCAAATGGAAATAATACGAGCCAAAGAGTAAAATAACAGAACTTCTGAACAAAAATCCCAAGTATTGGTAGTACAAATCATGAGCCTTTAAGACTTAGATTTACAAAGTTGGTACAAAATAAATACATCATGTGTTCGAAATATATATAAACAGATTAGAAAATCTAAAGCTACAGGACAATTGGCAGCTATAACTAGAACGCATACACATCTTCAATGCCAGCTCCCGCCATATGCAGCAACTTCAGCTCCAAGACCAGCACGCAAGGTGCAAAAGTGTATTATGAGACAACCGACCTCATGTACTCAACAAGTAACAAACGTAACCTTAGGTTGAAAGCGACGAGCTCAGAAAACATTCACAGTCCAATACCAATAGACAATAACACCTTGTAATAATATAATGAGAATATTAAAGGTAAATAACTCAAGAGATATATGCTCAGCTCGATCATAGTTATGGGAATGTGGGCATGCTTTTCAACTAAAACAATCAATTGAGATCTCACCACTGAAAACCTACTAAACATGAGTTTATCGAAAGAAACGTACTCCCAATTCATAACACCAGATACGAATTTTTGTCTACCAATTTGCATGAGGAAAGTACATCTCTATGCCTACACGTTATATATACATGTCAAGTCATTAATTATACATCTCTATGCCTACATGTTGATATACATGTCAAGTCATTAATTATAAATCTCTATGCCTACCTGCCAAATCATAAACGCCGCATTACCATCTAGCATGAGGATAATGCATTTCTTTTCCTATATGCCAATATGCATGTCAAATGAATGATTTCACGGTTATATTCCCAGGTACTCTCACCCTCAACATACTCAAGCTCTCTGTCTCAAATGCCCACTTCGCCATACACACACAATCACTCAACACTGTGGCATCAATACCGTTCACCAAAGCATGTGTATGAATATCACTATGTATGTGCTCACTACTGGTATGTCAGACTCCGGAGGTGCGGATCTTGCCCAAGCGTTAATCAAAAGCCAATAAGGCCTGCTAGAGCATGAAACCTAATAAATAATAATAACAATAACAATAATAATAATTAAAAAAAGCAACAACAGCAACAACAAATAATAATAATATAGAAAATATGGCTTGTTGCGGTGTGCAACCCGATCCATAACAACACTCTCACCACGACTCTAAGGCCCACCTTAGTCATCAACCTCTCAAGTCTCAAGGGCTCACAATCTCATGCCACTCATCCCAACAACTCTGCACATGGAACAACAATGATAACATGCGATGTTACAATAAATGATGAGCAGAGACTGACATATGATATGAAAATGAAGAGATACGCCAAAGTGTATAATTTTAGTTAAATTAGATAACTCAAAACAACAAAAATAGCCTCATCAGGTCTCAACTCAATAAGCACATACCTAAACATGATTTCTAACATGAATTACAACTCAGATAATCAAAAAGTAGGAAAACACGGATAAAACAAGACATGATAGCAATATAATACCAAAGTCAACCCGAATCATATTACCCAGTGCACGCCCACACGCCCGTCACCTAGCATGGACGTCACCCTAACATATCATAAATAACATGGTTCTTAAGGATATTTACCCTTAGTTCCATGTTTAGAAATGTTACTTACCTCGAACAAGCCAAATCCAATACTAAGCAAGCCAAACAACATACTAGAAACGTCATCCCGCACAAATCAACTTCCAAATGGCTCTAAACTAGCCAAAATAAACTCAAATCATCAAATAATGCCAAAGGAACCAAACTCAAATTATAAAGGTTGAATCTCTGATCAATTACTCAAAGTCAACCAAAAAGTCAACACGGGCCTGCTCCTCGAAACCCAATAAAACTCACTATTCTGACAACATATTAAATTACAAGTCCAACCATAATAATTTCTCCCAAATTCGACTGTCAATCAATGTTAAAACTTGAAATATTCAATTTAGAAAAGTTTTGATAAAAACCCCCCAATTTCTTTTTTAGAATCATCAATCAAATGCCAAAATCAAAGTTAGAATCATGGAATATTATAAAAACCAAATAAGAAATACTTACCCAAATCCAAGTGGTGAAAATTACCTCCAAAATCACCTAAGTCCAAAGTCCCCAACTCAAAATATGACAAAATAAATAAACTCTCGAATTTATAAGCTTCTGTCTGGATATTTCGCTTTTGCAGAACCTGTTGCTTCTGCGACATCGCTTTTGCAGAATAACACTGGTTAGATGACCTCTCGCACCTACGGATAATCTTTCTCTTCTGCGCAATTGTAGGCGCGAGGAAAACATCGATTCTGCTCTCCATTCCGCTTATGCGCCCAAGGCCATCGCTTCTGCGCTACTGCAGATGCGCCCAAAATTCCACATCTCCGAGTTCTCCAAAGTCAGTCCCTTATCACAGGTGTGACCATAATTTATGCTTTTCCGACCAACGCACCTATGCAATACTAAGCACAGGTGCGAGGACACCAAATCCTAGCTCAAACCAACAATAATCAACATGTTCCAACATGATCCGAACCACGTTTGAAACTCGCTCGAGCCCCTCGGGACCCCGTCTGAACATACCATCAAGTTCCAAAATCTAACATAGACCTACGTGAGGCCTAAAATAACACATAACAACATCAAAACCACGAATCGCACCTCAAATCCAACTACATTAACTTTTGAACTTTCAAGTTCCAGAACTCTTGCTAAACCATAACAAATAAACTCGGAATGACCTCAAATTTTGCACACAAGTCCCAAATGACATAATGAAGCTATTCCAACTCCCGAAATCACAATCCAAACCCGGTATCGTCAAATTTAACTCTCAGTCAAACTTATAAATTTTACTTGGTAATAAATGTGAAATAATACCATTAACAAACCAAATTAGTACATCTATTGAGCTCTGATAGCTCCAGTACACTCATCTCTATAGTTAAGCCTCCAAATACAAAAAAACTAGAAAATAAATTGTTGCCAACTACACAAACTAATCTCTAGTATTTCCTCTAAGTACATAACATGTTCAATAATTGTCTACATTGTTGTGCTTTCCTACCTGTTTGTATATCCTCTAATTTGTATTTGAGATCCTTTTTTAGCTGTGTAATTTCTATGTATGTATTCACAGTTGTGTTCCTGAATATCTTCCAAGTTCGTGCATGCCATGTGTGGTATATCGCTACCCCCCATATGGATGCCACCACTTCTTTCTTTTGTTGTTTCCATTTTCTGCTTTTCAACTAATGTAGGATTTTGTAACTCCTTTGTCCATCAATTGAATACATTTCCATTGACTTAGCTCACTTATCATCTCATTTATCCAATCACATTCATAAACAGATGCTGCATTGTTTCCACTACCCCATTCCCACATAAGTTGCATGTATTGACAGTTAGTGTTATGAGCATGTGATGCGGTCTCTCCTTTGTGAGAAATTTCTTTTGATTAGCCAACCAAATTATGGACTTGTGTTTTGGCTGCATTACTTTGGTCCATACTAAATCAGCAACTTTGCATCTAACCAGTCCAGTCAGTAGTGCATTGTAGCTCTAATTTACTGAGTATTGTCCACTAGTATGAGAGTATATTTACCTCTCTGGTACCATTGGGTCATGATTTCCTTAACTGAATTAAGCTTCCTCCAATACCAACTAATATCCACTGGAGGGGTATGGTTTCAAATGGTATCATTTTGATTTATGTATATTCCATGCACCCATCTCACCCAAAGTGAATCTTTTTTCTCATTTAGGTGCCAGAGTAGTTTTCCCACTGAGGCTGTGTTCCAATTATGCATCCCTTTATGTTAAATCCTCTATACATTTTTTGGTTTACAGACCTTCTACTAAGCCACCAATGCTATCTCCTTGTGTACCTCTGATGTGCCCCACAGGTAGTCCCTACATCTCTTGTCAACTGCTTTAAGCACACTTTGTGGGAGAATAAAGACTGCTCCCCAAAAGTTATAGGTTCAAAACAATATAGTATTTATGATTTGAAACCTTCCTACATAAGACAAATTCCTTGAATAAGCATTTGTGATCTTTTCTGTAAATTTATCTAATACTATTGACATCCCATCTTGCTCCACTTATTTGAAGACAGAGGAAAACCCATGTACCTTATTGGGAGTGTTCCTGGTACAACTCCTGTCATTGCAATGATCTCCTCATGTACTTCACTTGTGAGACCTACCAAGAATATATTTGACTTGTCTATATTTGCAATCAACCAAGTGACACATCTGAAATGATTCAATACTTCCATAACTCTTTGAATATACTTTTTATCCTCTTTACAGAAGATCGTCTGCAAATATCAGGTGAGTAAGTTTGAGTCTCTTACACATTGGATGAAATTGAAATCAGGGAGGTCACTTATTCTGTTCAAGGTTCTGGATAAGTATCCCATCACTAAAACAAAGAGTAAAGGAGAGATTGGATCTCTTTGTCTCAATCCTCTCTGTCTCCAAAGTAACCATGTCCTTCACCATTCACCTTCACATAAAACTTAGTCAAGGTAATGCATGTCATAACTATCTGAACTAACAAACATGGGAAACTATACCCAAGCAAAGCTTCTTCTATGAAATCCCAGTTGACTGTATCTTAAGCTTTTTTCAAAACAATCTTCATGAGGCATCTTGGTGTTTTTTCCTATTATAGTGTCTAAGCAGATCATGACAAATTAAGAAATTGTGAATTAAATATCTCCGCTCCACATATACATCTTGTGTATCAGTTACTAGGTATGGTAACACTTTATTCAATTTGGTGCACAACATTTTTGAAATGCACTTATAGATCACATTACAACACGACATAAGTTTGAACTGACTGGCCAACTGAGGATCATGTACTTTTTGAATCAGGGCAATCATGGTTGCATTAAGTTGCTTTAGTAGTCTTCCATCTCTCAGAAATTGCAGAACTGCCTTTGTTATATCTTCCCCTACTATGTTCCATGCTTTTATGAAGAAATCACTCCCCTAACCATTCGTCCCTGGGCTCTTGTTGATGTCGATGTTGAACATTTCCTTCTTCACCTCATTCCCAGTATATTCCTTCACCAGTTCCACTGACAAGAGATTTCCATTCTTCAGAAAGCTGCTAAATGCCTTAGTTCTTTGTTCACCTTTCCTCCCCAATAGATCTTGGTAGAATTCTAAAAATATATTAGCTATTTCTCTCTGGCTCTACCTATAGTCTACCTTCTTTGTCCTTTAGTTTAACTAAATGCTTGTTGAAGTTTCCTATGCTTGATGACTGCATAGAAATACTTTGTATTATCATCTCCTATTTTAATCCAGCTTGCTTGCTCTGTTGTTGCAAATAAACTTCTGCCAAGTATGATGATCTCCTGAACTTGAGGTAACTTTCCCTTTCATTTTCTTGCAGTCTCTGATCCAAGGTATTATATTGCAATGCCAATTGCGCCAAGAGCATTTCTTCTCTATCTTTCACTGCATCTGCCTCGATATTTTTAAAGAACTTCTTGTTCAACTCCTTTAGACTTTGTTTTAGCATTTTTTATTTTTTATCTACTTGGAACATAATGCATCCTTCTATAGGTATTTTCCACATATGTGACACTCTTGTCTGGAACTTTAGATGACTTGACCATACATTACAGTACTTAAAAGGTTTCTTTGGATTTTTCCCATTCTTGATTTGCTAATATTTATAGGGCAGTGATCACTAATCCCTTCTGGCTTGAACATAACTACAAAATATAACAGGGTATTCAACCAATCTGCATTCACAAACACCCAATCAATTTTTGAGTACACTCTACTACCTCCCTACTTATCACTCCAGGTATATCTGCTCCCCTTTGAGGGAAGTTCTATTAGTCCACATATGGTAACACAATGCTGAAAATGCCTTACACCATGCATTGTCACTGCGCTCCCTCCTATCCTATCTTTCATATTCAATATCGAGTTAAAGTCACCCATGAGAAGCCAGGGCAGTTTACATCCCAGGCAGATAGATTCCAGGTAACCTCATAGTTCTTTCCTTCCTTCTCTTGTGGTATAGGTATACGCCACAATAATAATAAAAGGAGGTTTTAAGTTGCAATGCACTGAATGACATGTCACAGCCTGTGCATTGCTACTCATTTCTGTAACATGAAAATAATCTGGCCTCCATACCAACATGATTCTACAATTATAATGGTGTTCTAAATTGGTTAAACACTTCCACCTCCTAAACATTTTTGTCACCACCTCACTTATTTTATTAGCCTTGACCTTATTTTCAATCAACCCAAGCAAACCTATATTCTCACTATTGCAGAGGATTGTAACTTCCCTTTGCTTATTAGGGCCATTGAGACCTCAAATATGCCAGCATAGGGTATTATACATTACCTGTGAGAGGTATATTTGAGCCTCCCTCATTGCGACTTGCCATGTTGTCCAGCTGATCAGGTTGTTACGTTCTGTTAAGAGCCCAAAAAGAATTATGTGCATGCACTTGCATGTATTCTTGCTTGCTTGTGTTCAATGGAGTTATCCACCCTGCTCCATTTACCTGATTTTGCTTGTTACGATTCATTGTTGCAGCCCCTTTTTCCTGTGACACTTCTTTTACTTCTTCAACCTCTTTGTTGTGTATTTCACCAGCAGTAGCGCTAGCTGGTCTTGAATTGTCCCCTATCTTCTCTTTGCCCTTTTCCCTTCCCATTGATACTTCATTTGCCTGATCCTCTATTTTCTTTTGTGGATTTTTTGGTTGTTTCCTTCTACAAGCTTCCTCGTTATGACCATACTTGTTGCAACATTTACATAAAATAGTTTTCCAGTTGTACTGAACTTTCTGCTCGAACAAAATTACCTCGTTCATTTTTAAACACTATCTTCTCTGGTAATGGACCATCAATGGCAACTTCAATGAGAATCCTAGCAAAGTTTAGGCCTAACTTCTTATTTGTTTGATGATCAGCCATTAAAGGTTTACCAAGTAAGCTTCCAATTTTGCTAAGCCCTTTTGGACTCCGATTATTGAAGTCCAATCCTGATAATTTCACCTATATACAAATCGAGTATAACTCTTCCATATTGAATTCCATAGTAGGATCACAAGCTTTAACTATGAAGGGTTTATTGTCAAAATGGTATATCCCACCTTGCAACACCTCATTTCCCCTACCTCTGTGTCGAATCGGACTAGTATTATCCCATTTTTCAACATAGATATCTTGTTTATTCCATGCTTTGCCCACATTCGCTGGGTAAATCCATTTAACACTACAAATGGTGGATGTGCCCCAAGTACATAGCACACTACCGCATTCTTCCAATAATCCAGTTCAGTACTAATATCCTCAATTTCAATCTCACAAACAAGTATTTCCCAATGCATTTCAGGTGCTACAAATTCCATTTTTTGAAACCCACATTTGACACTTTAGTTATGTCAAAATTGTCCCAAATCATAGGCTTCTTCATCAATTCTTCCTCAGTCTCAACTTCATTAGCCTAGGTTATCCTACCATTCCCAATTGAATCAGTTACCCATACTACTTCTCTCATCTGTGACTTCTCTGTTACTGCATGCAATGGAACAACAACCTCACCTTGTGGATCTTCCTCACCTCCAATTTTCGATTCTGCCTCGAGTCAGAGCTCGATGCTTGTTCAGTTATTGTTGGCTTAGTAACTTGTACTGCTGAAAGTGTTCTAAAAGTCGGGTAGTCACAGTTTTGGGACTGGTTGGTGTGGTTAGATGGGGCCTCAGGGGCTCAAGTGACTTTCAATTTGAGGTTGAATTGGAAGATCAGTTCTAGTGTGATCGCACCTGTCTGCAGGTGCGAGTCTACAGATGCGGAATAGGGATCGCTGATTCAAAGGAATGAGGAAAGAAGCAATGTCCACAGGTGCAATGGCCCCTAGAGCAAGTGCGCGTGTGCAAGTGCGCTTCATGATAGAAGAAGCAGAGTCGTGTCCGCATAAGCGACAGGGTGGAACTTAAGTGGATTCCACATCTACAAGGTATCTTCTGCAGATGCAGTGTCACAGAAGCTATAGTCTCTAGGCAGAACACTTTTAAACGAGGTTTTTGATTATTTTATCATATTTTAAGACTGCGAGCTTAGATTGGGTTCTGTAGGTGATTTTCATCACTTAGATTGATGTAAGTGTTCTTGACTCAGATTTGATTTTTGCATTTTATTGTTGAATTTAAGAGAGGACAATTTGGAGTTTTGGAAAAATATTTCTAAAGTGAAATTGAGATTTAAACCCTAAAATGGATAAAATATTTATACATTTGGACTCGTGTTGGAATGGGCAATCAGGATTTGTGAATTTAGTCAGGTTCTGTTGTGCGGGCCGGGGTTGATTTTTGGGTTGACTTATTACAATTTGTTGAATATTTGAGCTCTATTACTTGGTAACAATTTCTATAGTTGTATTTGATGTTATTGAGTTATTTTGTCTAGATTCGAGTCATTTAGAAGTCGAATCGCATTGAAAGGGCTTTTTGAAGTATTGATTCACGCGCTTTGAGGTAAGTAACATGTCTAAACTTGGTTTGAAGGTAATATCCCCATTTTCTATGATATTTAAGTTACATTAGGGGTGAAGCACGTGCTAGGTGACAGGCATATGTGTGTATACCAAGGTTATTCATGATCCAAGACCTTAGGCTATTATGTGACTTGTTTTGCTATCCTGCCTTGTTTAATCCGTGTTATCTCTACTTGTATGACTACTTGAGCTATTATCCATGCTAGAAGTCATGCCTAGGCTATGTGTCTATCTGTTTGAGACATGATAGGGCTATTCTTGCTATTTTGAGTTATTTACCTTAATTGCAGTCATACCCTCAATCATGATGATATATCTGTGTATTATATCACTATCTTTGTGCCTTCTTTGTATACTATCTCACATGGTACTGATGCCCTTATATGTGTGACACGGGAGTTGAGTAGTGCGAGATGTGAATGTTTGAGACTTGAGCGGTTGATGATTGAGATTGGGGAAAAGAGCCTATTTGGTATTGATTATGAGGTGACACATATGTCAGGCTCCACATTGGGCTAAGTGGTAATGATTATGAGATGACGAGTGTGTTAGCCCCATGTTGGGCTATGTGACATTAATTGTTGACTTAGATCTTTTCAGAGCTTGGGAAAGGACCCGCCCTCCGCAGTTAGGTAATAACCATGGGGGAAGGCATAGGGCCACATAGGTGCTTGGGTGAGGGACTGTGTCAGGCACCTGTACATTGGTGAGTGTTGTTGTTGTTGTTGTTGGGTGTGAGGGTCACATAGGTGCTTGGTGATTTAACTATGATATTGTTGATTCTAGCATGCATACTTATCATGTAGGTACCAGGATATATCCCTTCTCTTATGATTATTGGTACTTGATGTCTTTGTGTAATGTGTTGGACTTGGAATCACTGTTAAGTTGATGAAACCATGTTTGCATGACTTATGTGGAAGAATTCATGCATTAATTTCTATAGTTGAAAAGCATGCATATGTTCCTTCTATAGGTGAAAAGGGTGAATTTAATATTGCTTTTTCGTTATTATTGTAATTGGTTATTGGAAATGAGTAATGGACCTTGTTGAGCTCATCACTACTTTAAACCCGAGGTTAGGCTTGTTACTTATTGAGTAAATTGTGTCGGTTGTACTCATACTACACTCTGCACTTTATGTGCAAATCTAGGTATTGCCGATACAAGTGATCATTAGAAGGTTGCACTACTACCAGTTTCTTGGAGATATCGAGGTAGCTGTTGATAACGTTCCCAGGCCTAGAAGTCCTTTCTCCCTTTATTTTTGTTATTATTGTTCTATCTTTCAGACAGTTATGTATTTTTTACTAAACTATGTATTCAAAGATTATGTAGCACTCACGTACTCAGTGACACAAGATCGTGGGATGGTTTTAGTTGTACTAGTGCTATTGGCTTCCGCTATTTATGATTATCCAGCTGTTGAAACTGATTAATTCTATTATTTGAGTTTAATGTTGTTATTTGAATGTGGCTTGCCTAGCAAGTAGTGTTAGGCGTCGTCACAACTTTGTTGAGTTTCGGGATCGTGACAAGTTGGTATCAGAGCACTAGGTTGCTTTGGTCTCATGAGTCATGAACAATTCTAGTAGAGTCATGTGAATCTGTATGGAACATTTGTACTTGTCTTCAAAAATCTACAGGGTTATTGGGTTTCTTCACTTTCTTTTGTTCTCTTTCATGCGAATTTTCCTATCCTTGAGTGTAAATCCTTAATTTTCTATTCACTCAAAAATGGTGAGAACACGATCGTCGGGTGTAACTGAGCAGGCGTTAGCACCTCAGGTTAAGGCCGTGAGACGACGGGGTCGAGGCTGATGTAGGGGCAGAGCACATGCTGCAGATAGAGCCCCTATTCTTGTTGTTGTTGTGGAGCCACCAGTAGCTCCTATTGAGGAGCAGGTACATGACTATGTGGAGCCGGAGGCACCAGCTTAGGTTTTCTATGGCTTATTTGTTTTGCCAGCTGTTCAGAATGTTTTGATCCGCATGGTTGGTCTATTTGAGAGTTCGGCCATGCTAGGGCATTTCCTACTACACCAGCTACTTCTCAGGTAGGGGCGGATTGCAAACTCCAGCTACCCGTACACCAGAGCAGGTGGCCCATGGTTATCAAAGTCATGTAGTATTGTAGATTGGGGAAGTTCAGACTTTTATTACTGCGCAACCTGAGGATAGGCCTGCGATGTCAGCTAAGGAGCTATAGAGGTTAGACAAGCTCACTAAGTTGCATCCTCCCCAGTTAAGTGGTGCACCTTCAGAGGATGCTCAAGGATTCTTGGATCGTTTTTATGAGATTTTGCACAACCTAGAACTAGTTGAGTCTAATGGAGTTGGATTCACCACCTACCAGATACAAGGTCTGGCCAAGAGGGGGTGGCAGGTCTATGAGATGGGTCGACCAACAGGATCACCTCCTCTTACATGGGATGAGTTATCCAGAGTTAGAGTAGTTTGTTCCACACAGCAGGAGAGAGGAGTTAATGAGGCAGTTCGAGTACCTACAGCATTGTCAAATGTCAGTTACTAAGTATGAGATGAGGTTTATAGAGTTATCGTGCCATGCCGCTTCTTTGATTCCCATAGATGAGGAGAGAGTGAGGAGATTAATCGAGGGCCTTCACTATAATATTCGCCTTGCGATAGCTAGAGAGACCGAGACCAAGACGACATTTCACCAGGTTATGGAAATAGCACATCGTGCTGAGAGCATCGGCAGTGAGGCTAGGGAGATTACGCAATGTAGGAACAAGTAATCCCTATATTCAGGTAGCTTCAGTGGTACCTCGTCTGAAGTCAAGGTTGATTTGGGAGGGGCTAGTCTAGCAAGCCGGATTACCATTTTCCACTACCCAATCAAGAAGCTTCGGTTCAGTCTTTATTTAGTGCACTTCAAGCTTAGAGCTCTTATCACGCTCCATTTGTTGACGGTTTGTCAGTACCAGGTTCTTCTAGTTGTTATTCTGGTTCATGAGGTCCGACTCAATCCCCACAGTCATTTCCAGTCAAAGGCTTCTATAAGTGTAGAGAGTTGCGCGGGTTAGGAAGTATTGTCCCCATCATCATAGAGGTCCAGTGCACCAGGTAGGTCAGACTATGATTCCCGCACCAGTTGCTACACCACCCGTTCAGCCAGCTCGGGGTGGAGGCCATCCAAAACGTGGTCGTCCTAGAGGGGGAGCTCAATCTACTAGAGGTCAAGCCAGGTGTTATGCTTTCCCAGTGAGAACTGAGGCCTTGTCTTCTGACGCAACGATTACATGTATTATTTATGTGTACCATAAGGGTGATTCGTATTGTTTGATCCTTGTTTTATTTATTCATATGTGTCATCGTAATTTTCTTCTTGTATGAATATGTGCATGTGTACACACATATTGGTGATTCTGTTATGGTGGATCAAGTTTATCGGTCATGTGTGGTCATTATTTTTGGTTGTAAGATGAGGGAAAACTTCCAATTATTAGATATTGTAGATTTTGATGTGATCTTAGGTAGGGATTGGTTGTCTCTGTACCATGTTGTTCTTGATTTCATTCTAAGACCGTGACATTGGAGATATCAGGGTTGTCGCGGCCGTGCACTTTTCAAAGATTCCTTTTAGGGGAAAGTTCGTGGGTAAGTCGATCAGCGGTGTAATCGACAGTCACGGCTTTCCACTCTCAAGTTGTCCACTTGGGAGAAGACCAATCTAGAAAACCACTCTTAGACGACCTAAGATAGAGCTAAACCAAAACCCTTCTTAGGGGCATGCATCACGCAACCGTAGGAGCCTTAATACCCTAGGCGTATTAAGTCCATTAGTTGGTCTTATCCAAATGTCCAAGCAAGTTTATAACCCCGAGTGACACCTATTCATCCTTGATGTGCATTATTTGAAAGATAAACATGCTGATTATGTGGACCATTTACTCCTAAATGGTAAAATGGGTAGGATTAATCTTTTCTGTGATGCAGGAAATTATGAATCAAGTTGTCTACCTAAAGATCGGCATGGTGTTGGACTGTCACGACCCAACCTATGGGCCGCGACGGGCACCCGGTACCTTACACAATCGAGTACCAACGTAACATATCTTTATTATCGTACTATCATGGGTAAGTGGGCCAAAAGGGCCGTCATGAGATAACCAGAATAAAATATAAGTGCATACTAGGCATAGGATGACCAAACATGATATAGAAACTTATACATGTGACATACGTGCCTATAAGGCTGACATGATCATTTGTAAACTCAAAACATAGGCCGACAAGGCCATACAAGTATCCATATACCTAATATCTGTCTACAAGACTATAAGACTATATAAATGTCATATAGGTCGGGATAGGTCCCCGCCATACCAGTCAATACATGTCCTAATCATACTGATCAAATAGACAACTCCGGAGCAAGTGGAGTGTAGCAACACCTTCCGCTGAGCTGATAGCCTACTAGGAGGACTGTCAACCTGTCTATAGGGACCTGCGGGCATGAAACACAGCGTCCCCAGGAAAAAGGGACGTCAGTACAAATAAAGTACTAAGTATGTAAGGCAGAAAAGCATAAATAAGAACAGTAATGTAAAGAGAGATATAGGAGATACAATATGTAGCATCTGAGTGCCTCTAAGAGATAGTGACATGAAATGCGTGATACATATATATACATAATTTTTTAAAAATATTTGCCTCTGTGGGAATCATCATCATATCGTACTCGTCCTCAAAGATGACTCGGTAAAAACATACCCGGCCATCATAAGGCTCGGTAGAATCGTACCCGACCACGTGGAGCTCGATAAACCCAACTTATCAGTGGTTGCACAATAGGTGTCGTACCCGGTCGACTATATAGCGGATCGGTAGAGCAAAATAGATACTATATATAATGCATGTTGGACTCATGGAATCACGCTCTAAACCTTTTGGAGTGACGTAAGGTAGTTGAACCTTCTATTAACATTATGGACATCATATCGTGAATATGAGCTTCACTAGGACTCAAGGATCATGCATAGTTTCTTAGAATAACTTTGTAAGAAAGAACAACATGGACCACCTTAGTTGCTAGGAGTAGATTCATTATTAAATAGCTTATCGTTTACGTTCATTTCACTTTAAGATCATGTCAAATGAAAGAAGGAAGTGCCTTAACATACCTTTGCAATCTTCTCTCCTATCGTCAACAAAGCTCAATATGATCTTCTTACGTCTACAATTAGTAACCCGACTTCGTCGTCATCATATAAGCATTGTCTCTCATATTTAAAACCCAATATTCTACAAGAAACGGACAACACCTCCCCTATTTTTACTACATCCCATATGTTACCAAAAGTCACAAAACAGCCCAAATAATAACAATATAATTCCCAATAAGCTCTCTGATTAGTTCAATAATCATTTTGAGCGGCAACCTCGATCGGAATCCGTATAACCCATATCACCCCTTATAGACTTCTTACATTAACTTAAGAACATCATTAATATGATAATGAAGTTATTAATCAATGATTCCATCCTTATACCATATATTTATAACAACGGAAACAATCCACAACTTCAACTTTCTTCAATTTGCAACTTAATTAGTTCATGTCTCCAACCATTTAACTTAATCAACATCAAGATAACCATAACCACCTGCAAGAACACAATATAAATACCTCCTACAATAGCTTCAAGTTTAAATCCAATTTATATTTAGCTTACAACTGCCCTCAATGGCAATACAATACCATAGCAGTGACTTAAGTTAATCAAGTATTATCTTGTAGTTTATTATCCCAGCATTTTAACCAACATACAAGAAAGCTTAAGCACAATTAGTAAGGCTGTTATACTTACCTTAAAAAGTATCAAAATCTTTAAATTTCAGCAAAACACAACCCAAAACTATCCTCAATGACAACACAACCTCAAAGAAGTGTTATTGTTAACTAGAACTAACTTTTGATGTTGAAATATGGTGTAATCCATTTGCAAGACTTGAAATAACATAGGGTTGATATGCAAACCATGGTAGAGCATTTTACATAACATAAAACACTTAAAACAACTTCCCACACGAGCTGGAACCACCCAAAAATCAGCAACAACAAGAAGAACAAGAAACTTACTAACGCGACGGGATTCCCGACACTTGCTTTGTGTTGTTTGCCCTTCGGTTGGGTCTTGGATCATGAGAGAACCTTGGGAGAGTGTTTTAAGGTGTATAGGGTCTGAAGATACTGAAAATAAACGAGTTCAAATGGGGGTTGAGGCGACTTATATATATCAACATATCTAAACCGCCTATGTGGGTCCCACAGAGAGTTGTTTGGCGCAGTCTCACTAAAACGCGAATATCTCTCTACTCCGACGTCGTATAGAAGAACAGTTTAATGCGTTGGAAACTGGACTCTAGATATTCAATATGGTTGTTATATCAGCCAATAATTCTAAAAATATTGGGAGAAAATCTTAGTTACATTTGACCTAATTTTCAGCATATTATGAATGTAATTTGTGAAGACCTTTTGCCAACTTTTGTTCCACAACTCGCTTGACTTCAAAACGTAGAACACGACCATCATACGAAAAAAATAACTCATATCATAACCTCCTTATCATGTGATGAACCAAGTCTCACCCTAAAGTACATGTTGTAACATTCCAAACTCGTCTTCTTTCGACGAAACTTATTTTCTTCAATTGGTTTAGCTTCTAAGATTTCCAACTCTCTTGGTACTCGTTATTCAAGATCTTAAATATTTTTAACCTCCAAGGTAAAATTATTAACTTACTTTATATACTTCCAAATATAATCTTATTTCTCAGATTACATCAATTGCCTTACGACGTACTCTCACGTACAAAAACATGGGGTGTAACATCATTCCCCCCTTTGGAACATTCGTCCTCGAATGTTGTCTAATGCACTTCTCCTTCTCTTAAGAAATAGCTCTTATGAATACTTTAATATTGCCTTTTCCATCCAAGGAGTTGTTCGTTGAATAAATCCAAAGTCTAGGGCATTCCCCCTTTAGGCCTCTTTCTCACTCCACGACTTGTGGTCGAAATTATTGCAATCTCGTAACTGTTTATACCTTATTTCATGCAACTTTATGATTCTAACCTTGAATGTGCGCCAAAACGACTCTTATCTCCTTTTTTTAGTTAACTTTTAACCAATCTCTAGGCTTTACATTGTGAACATATATAGTACTACGACAAGCTGTCTCTCTGGGCATCTATAGATGTACTAAAGTTCTTTGCTTGGTACTTTGTTGAACATACGACTATTGCTATATCTTGTTTCATAGGCTCAGTTATCTATGCATATGGATTTACCACAGCTAGGTAGGTCACGTATTGTACCACAACTCTTACTTTGATTTATTATTATCGAGGCTTGCCACCCAACCCCAGGTTACTCTCTCCCTGCTAATCTTATATGTATAAATCTAAGACATTTAATGCTTCCTTATTACTGTTCATCTTAAGAATGACAGCCTAATCTCATCTCATACTTTGTAACTTTCATCCATCTATTGTTGGTTCACCTTAATGTTGATCTATAATCTACCAATGATAATTTGAAACCTCTTATGTAATATATCATCACTAGGTTTCACGTCTCATCGAGGAATATCTGAAGTGATTTCCTGATCCACTTAGGGATGATACTATACTCTAATAACTGTATCATCCCAATGTGATTCATCCTATGGAGGTATTCTAATCCCGTGCAGTTCATGAAATCCTTTTTCTCAAAATCATTACTCAATCAAAGGCCTAAACTTCATCCTCTTATCATTTATCACAGTAACACCCTTACTTCACCACCAGGTATCATTCCATCTCTTCTAAATGCTACTAGTTTTAAACTCCTTTGAGTTTACTCATGTTATACTGAGCTTTTTATAACTTTATGGAAACCATCATCTCTCTTATTGTGATGGGTTTAATCCCGAGGACTTACCTATTCTCGTCACCTTCTCATTCACATTTTCTTATCCTTACTCCTGTCTAGCTAAAACCGTGTTGCTCTACCATACTTTAGCTTGCGACCTAAGCATATCTTTTATACTACTCACAACCTTCCTTTTAACATGCTAGCACCATAGATTTCCTTGCATGCCTTCCCAGTCGCCTTTAGATGTAAGCAATTACTTTTCCTAGTCGTTCTACCACTTGTTGTATGGATACTTGGCATATCTTAATGCCCATGAATACTGGAGTTCCCTGTATCTCATATGATCTCAATTATCAACTCTTGATTGATTTTTTTTTCTTCCTCCCGTTCATTATCCACGATAGGTGCCACATATTGAGTGCATACAATATTATAGTGAGACTGCTGTTACAAGACCATTTCTTCTTTAGGTCACTATGCTTATGTTGAAGCCTTCTTCCTTATTACCTCAGCTAGTCTTTCGTTGTACTACATAGTGGATACCCTCCGACTCTTGTAAAGCTGTGAGCTTATTACATAATATACCCAAAGGAATTTTTGATGTTCTAACTCACCTATTATCCTTAGTTACTTACATCCACGCCCTTGTGCTCGTAAGGTTGCTTCTGAAGTGAAATTTGACTATCTCCCTAGTGGCACTTTCTTTTATTTCCGCAACACTTATATGGTACCTTTAACTACCCAATCTCCTATATTAATATTACTCAAGGATCACGATAGCATCATATCTGCAAGACTGAATTCCCTATGTTGGGTTTCACTATGTTTATCTTGAACGATCTGTTGATTTATCTATGACCTCTTGGTTAGCTATAACTAGGCTCTTCCTGAATCAACTACAGACTACTCGTTGGTCCATTCTCATATTTATATTATGTGTAACCTCTTTTCGGTTATGTCCTTTGTCTTAACTTACCTCTCGTACGGGATCCTTATGTATCAAGTGTTCATTTCCACTTATTTATCAATATCATCAAGTGCAAAACCCTTATTGATTCTCTCATGCATCATGCTTGCATAATGTTCTGGAGTTATATTATATTTGTAGGATCTGAACAAATGCAATCTCATTCCTTTTTCCTTTTTACCGCATTCCTCCTTTTTAATCCATAGTTACCACATCATCTGTGGCATCTTTTCACATCTTCACTGTCATCACTCGCCTTGCGGAAACCCTTCTGTACCAAGGATAACAAAATTCCTTACCCGCGAGGGTGACACTTAGTGTAACTAGCCCATACAGTCCCTTAAGCTTAACTTTAACATTATGGAAGCGTTTGCGTGAATGACCTTTAAAGATTATTCTTCTGTTGTCCATTCTATTATTGTCCAAACATGATCTCTTAAATTCTCACGATGCCGACTATTACCAATTCCCTCGATCCCTAATTCATGTTTGATTTTTTTTTTTACTATCCCATGCTAATTTATGTTACTCGGGGGGTCTAACTTTTCCTTCTGGTAATCGCGTTGGACTCACCGACTCATTTCATGAAATGAGGATATGACTTTAGGGCCAATACTTTTATAGTCTCAAGGCATGTCTCCTCTTGTCTTTTCCTTCACTTGACTATAGACCCTGTCATCCTTTCATATTTTGATTTACCGTTATCACTCATTTATCACATCTTACTCATAATTTTTCATTTACTATATTCTTATTCTCATGCTGATATCTATGTGTATTTCCTTATTCTGAAACTTCAACAAAACAACCTTTTTCTTTTAAAACCCTTTGTACCATCTCATTTGTTCTTGGGTCTACTAACATTCACTCTTTACTAGGGGAAGGAGTCATCCTAAAGTAAATATTCATCCCTTCTAGGATTCCAATGCCTACCTTCTAAACTTTCTGACATTCTAGAGTGCACCATCTAGCTATCTCCCAATGAGAACTATTACCATGTCCTGCACTACCCTCCAAAAATGTTATATAATGGTAACAATCCATCCAACATTTTGGGTTACTTTAACCCTAACTGGATCCTGATATCCCGTCCTTCTCTTAAGCTATATCGATTAGCTCTCATAGGTCATAACTGAGATAAATATGGCCAATTGTATATATCTCTATTACTGTTGAAAGTAACGCAGAATGCTTATATTTCTCTACCTGGATTGTAAATACTGATAATCTTCACTAGTTGAGTACCTCGTACCCCTTTTCATCTTATTTCTTTTACTTGTTGAAACTTGTATCTATCTTCTGAATCTCTCATTTCCTTTCACCATAGGGGTGGATATATTTTATTTGCCTTAGGGATCCTTATCAAGAGGCTAACCCGTCTTAGTACACACATGATCTACTAAATACCTTATATTTACTCATAAGCATCGTGCGAAATCAAGTTCCTCTAACTCAACTCATTCACATCCACATGCAACCTCTTACCAATCGTCTTTCTAGATATAGGCATCGTCGTATTATGAATAAGATAGAATTTAGGAAATTGAGTTCTTACGACTGAGCTCTACCACACGATCTAGAGTAAGGAGAAAGAGGGACAGTCCTAAATCCCTGTAGCCTCCTTCTTATAAGTGTGGTGCACAACACATCCATAAACAAGACTCTACTCGACACAGCTTGTAGATATCCCTAGGACAGAACTGCTCTGATACCACTTCTATCACGACCCAACCTATGGGCCGCGACGGGCACCCGGTACCTTACTCAACCGAGTACCAACGTAACATATCTTTCTTATCGTACTATCATGGGTAAATGGTCCAAAAGGGTCGTCATGAGATAACCAGAATAAAATATAAGTGCATACTAGACATAGGATGACCAAACATGATATAGAAACTTATACATGTGACACACGTGCCTATAAGGCTGACATGATCATTTGTAAACTCAAAACATAGGCCGACAAGGCCATAAAAGTGTCCATATACCTAATATCTGTCTACAAGCCTCTAAGACTATATAAATGTCATATAGGCCGGGACAGGGCACCGCCATACCAGTTAATACATGTCCTAAACATACTGACCAAATATACAACTCCGGAGCAAGTGGAGTGTAGCAACACCTTCCGCTGAGCTGATAGCCTACTAGGAGGACTGTCAACCTGTCTATAGAGACCTGCGGGCATGAAACGCAGCGTCCCCAGGAAAAAGAGACGTCAGTACGAATAAAGTACTGATATGTAAGGCAGAAAAGCATAAATAAGAACAGTAATGTAAAGAGAGATATAGGAGATACAAGATGTATCATCTGAGTGCCTCTAAGAGATAGTGACATGAAATAGGTGATACATTGTCACGCCCCGAAATCCCACCATCGGGTCGTGATGGCGTCTAACGTTGAACCCGCTAGACAAGCCAACGTGTATAGATAAACTGGCATATTAACATCGATTTAACAGAATAAGCTACAAACAGTTCACAACTTAAGAGCGAAAATAAATAAATATGGTTTTCAAACTAAGTAAAGACAACATAACACATTGTCGCATAATTTTCCCAAAACCTGGAGTCACAAACTCACGAACTGTCTATAAGAGTGCTAAATAC
>ML333247.1:0-23434 GCA_005239505.1 Nicotiana paniculata | reverse complement strand
TAAAATCCTATATTACTTGTCGACCACGTACACTTGCGTGTGCATTGGGAAATCTACCAACAAACATCGAGCAGATTCTCGACGGTGAAGTCTTTTTTCAGGGTACAACCGCGGGGAACGATTTCGTGAAGGGCCGACGCCTTACCACCGGTCGGGCGGTAGAAAGAAGAGGAGGTTCCCTCTTTTTGAGGGACAACTTTAGAGGTTTTAGCCATTGATTCTGGTAGAAATAGGCGGAAGGAGATAAGATTTGGCGGTTTTTAGCGTTAATAAAGCGGAAGAACCGGTGGCGGAAGAAGAGAAGAAGAAATACAAATGGGAGTAAAAATCCTCAATGAGTCAAATAACCAAGTATTTATAGGAAACCGACGACCGTTCGTTGGCACTAGTGGCCGACCAGCGCTGAAGCACATTTAATATTTTGGGGAAGCGAACCGATGAGACATTTCGGTCACTTTAACACTTGCGTCATTTGGATGATGTCATGATCAGGGACTTCAGAAATTCGAGATTCAAACCGTTTCTTATCATTTTATTCTAAGAAACGCGGGGACTATCTGTATACGGTCGAAATCAGGTGTACCCGGTTTCATAAGCTCGTAGAGGTCACCCCGATGTCAAGTTCAGATGAATCAAGATAGATCGGGCTCGGAGCTAATGAAGAAGCGCAAACCTCGAAAACCAAAGCACACAACATCGAGGGGCCAAGTATAAGCTACCTCGAAATAATACCGTTTTACGCTTGTACCAGAATGGTCGGGAATTCCATAATGGCACAAAGATCAAGGCGTAAATCCCGGAATGAATTTGTACGAATTCATACAAATCCGTTAGTTGTAGATTCCTTGCCAGAAATAGGAATGTACCTTATTTAGGACTCCCCTATTATATAAATGGGAACACATTCATTTGTAAACATCATCAATCATTGGCAAAGAATATACACTTTTACTTTTATGCTCAGCAAAATTATTCTTTAGCTTTATAATACTCTCATTACTTTACTTTACTGTTCATCTGAATCCATCTCGAGGTCATGTTGGCTCGAGGTCGAGGCCTGCTGATACGTTGGTTTGATCTATCTTGCTCACTTAACTCATATATTTATCTTTTTATTCTTCAATTGGTATTGGACTAGATCACATATCTGTAAGGCCTCATTATAAGTTTAATTGTTACTCGAATTTTAAGGTAAACAAACTTATTTCCCGACCAAACGATCCCTATGTCTGGCCAAAAATGGCCTCCCTACTCCTCCAAGCACATTATTTTCTCCCAATCCCCTCAGAACCTCTTCTTTATTTTTCTTTTTTGCTACTATCTCCTTGGATATATAGATTTATAATATCAACTTGCAAATTTTTTGGCAACGGTTCCACCAAAATTAATTTTACCAAACAGTGAAAAAATGAAATCAAGATATATCTTAAGTTCATGAAAATAATGTTAGAATAATTAACCGTTATGGGTGTTATATGAAAAAAAGTTTATGATAAGATACATATTATAAAGTACATCACGTAGTCTAAGTATTGACGACTCATTTAATAACTTTGACATTAACTTTTATATATATATATATATATATGAAAAAAGGAGAACATGGTCGCAAAAGAAAGTGTCCGCCAAACAAGATACTCCATCTGTTTCAAATTAGATGAGTTACTTTCCTTTTTAGTCTGTTTCAAAATAATGACACATTTTTAAATTTAGAAATAATCCAATTTTAAACTCTTCATCTACTCATTTTATCCTTAATAAGAAACTTTTATAACCATACAAATATCATGATCCTACAAAGCTTTTACCCCATAAGCTTTTAAGACCATAAGTTCTAAAAAATAAATTTTTAAATTTCGTGTCGAATCAAATTACCTCATCTAAATTGAAACAGAGTAAGTACGTTATTTTCACTAGCAAATACACAAAATCATCAACAAGAAAAGTGAAATTATTCATTTCCAAAATAGGATAAGCTCTAGCACCAAAACCTAGAGCAACCGTGCGTTTGTTTGGGTCAATAAAGCAGCATATCAAAGTTATATCTTTTCACTGTACAATTGAAAAGTATAGGTGAGAATAACCAGTACTAGCAGGCACAAACGGGTGCAGTGTGACAGTTATCGTTCAATTGAACTCATAACTTTTTATGCTGAATAATAATTTATGCGTAAAAATTCATTAAAATTATAAAAATAATATATTTGAACCATAACTTTAAAAGTATAATGAATTCAATATTAAAAATATTAAAAATTGAACCTATAGAGTTTAAATTATGAATCCGCCCCTGCTAGTATGACCTTTGACAGCCAAATGTGGAAGAACTCAAGGGGAGGAGAAGCAAAAAAAAGTTTGATATGCAAAGGCTATCTGCAGAATATTTATATAATTGGATCATTTAAATGTAATTGCAGATAATAAGTATTGATCGACAATCTTGGATACATAATAAGTAAATCTGCAATAGCATACACTTATCATGTAAAGATAATATACGCTCTTAGTGTACATAACTTAAATCCTACAAATAAGCAACATAATTTTCTATGAGAAAATGAAGTGCAATGTTGAAACATTTTCATCTAAGGTGGAGCTTAACTGGACCATTTTTGGAATGTAAAGTGTTTTATACGAAAAAAACAATTGAGAAACAAATCAACAATAATAGACACGGACCTTGATGTCCACATTGCAAAATTTCTTGGTAGTAACATTATATTATTTCAATAATTTAACATACTCCAACGTTGGGGTTCACTACCTTAAGTTGTTTGGACAACTTTGCAAAAAACTTTCTGAAGAAAAAAAAAATGTTTGTGCAAAAAATAATGCTTTCGAATGGATCATGTTTTGTCAATTGAAATAATATCACAATATGAATCTGCATTGATTTGTTTTATAAAAAAAAAAAAAAATTAAATGAAGGAGTATGTTTTAACAAAAATTCTCTTAAATTCTTTTTCTTAAATAAGTGATTATTAGGTTATTATTTTATATAGGAATAGCACTATACACTTATCACGAATTTATTCTACGGCCAAGTATTTTCATAGCGAAAACAAATGTCAATGTACGATGAAGACAAATGTTGCAGCCACAAGTAGCAACTTAACCTTGAGATGTACCTTATAAGTTTGAAATTATTTTTTATATTAATGTACAAACAAAAAAAGCAAATATATGGTGTTTTGCATCAACCAACTAAAGACCCAAAAATTTACTCTCTTTTTTCGGATTTTTTTTTTTCCGAAAATGCGTCCGTCCATGAAATTTTGGAAGTTTTTGAAAAAATTTCAAAAATCAAAAATCGGTTATAATAATTTTTTTGAATTTTTAATTTTTTTTTCTTCCAGTCACAAAACTGCAACATTTTTTCAAGTGAAATGCATGTCCAAACATAATTTCAAATTCCAAATATCATTTCTCAACTTATCTTCAAATACTACTTTTTTCAAAAATTAGAATTTTTTTGTCAAACGCGCTACTTAATATTGTTGAACTCAATTAACAGTAAAAAATTAAAAATTCAAATTATTTCCCTATTAATCCGTTTCAAAAGAATCAACATTCCTTTAAATATGAAAATAATTTAACTTATACTCTCAACATTCTAAGAGCTGACAACAAATAAAAAAGGGCAGCCCAGTACATGAAACAACTAGCGTTCATGTAGGGTTGGGGGAAGAGCCACATATATAGATAGCCTACACTGATACAAATATCAATGACTATTTTACGGAATATTTGTGGGTTGATTATAAGTATTATGAAATGTTTAAGATAAAGTTTCTAAATATTCTTATATATTTTTCTTATATTTAAATTTGATATAAACATATCGTGCAACTTGTAAGTATGTATATTTTTGGTAAATCGTCTCCTAAGTCCAAAGAAGTCGTTCGGTATGCGGGATAAGGTTGTGTAAGGCGTGAGATTAAATTTATACCATATTTAGTTGATAGTATAAATTTATACCATCAACTAAACATGATATAAATTTAATTTTAGTCTTAAACATGATATCTCATTTTATCCTACTGTATCCCATCAAACTTGGATTATATTATCCTACCTCTCAGGTGGAATAAATTTGAAAAAATACACTGTATAGCCGCTGTAAAAGTAATAGCCCAAAAAAAATATATACAAATTTATATATTTTTTGACTATTAAATATAAATAGTTTATGATACGGACTAAAAATAATAATACTCTAATAAATTTATCCAAGAATTATATTTTTTAGGACTATAATCCCGAGATAATTAAGTTCGCCTACTAAAAGACGCTTAACAATATGCTTATCCTATTTTTGGAAGAAGAAAAGGGAAAAATCCCACCATCCTACTCTGTCCGTTAATAGTAGGACAAGGCCACTTCTCGTAAAAAAGAACAACTTTCTATTCACGTTAAAACCAGACGTCGTTTACTGCTAACCCAATGGACATTCGACAGCACCAAACGGCGAACGTCTCACGCCGTTAAAACGCCTTTATTAATTGTCCCCCCCATCCACTGTCTTCTCAACCGGTTAGAAAACAGAACTCCACGGGCTGTAGCCGGTTTCCAAACACTAGTTAAAATTTAACCATGGTTAAAATGATGGAAGGCTTTCTTCATCAGTTCATGAATAAGCTCTTTTGTCTCCTCACACTATCAATTCACCCCCAAAAATCGTTGAAGATATATAAATAACAGTTGTTGTTATTGAGAAAGGAAGTTTTGCGTTTGGAGAATGAGAAATCTGTGTTGAGAAGTATGTGTACGGAAATGGCTGCTTCTGATAGTGGCCGCAATGCTCCTGGCGGCGCCGGAAAAGGTAATTTTAGTGAATTTTTTCTGTAATTAATGATAATTTATTTCATACTTCGATTTTTTTTCGTTTTTTTTTTTTGTTGTTTAAAGTTGATGCGGAGAGAGCGTTGTACACGGAGCTATGGCGTGCATGTGCAGGTCCGCTTGTGACAGTGCCACGCGAAGGCGAGCTCGTGTTCTATTTCCCACAAGGTCATATTGAACAGGTTTGCGTCTATACGTCCCTTCTCAAACCGTTTATTAGCTTAATTAATTTCGTAAACCATAATTGTATCAGTGAATTAACTAGGCTTCATATCCATTTTGCTGCATTCCTACTCGATTTCGATGAGGTGGTTAGACAATTCAACATAGTATCAGTTCAGAAGATTCACCACTTATTATCAAAACGAATTACACATGCTTGACTCAAGAAAAAGTATTAGGCTTGCATGTCAAGGGGTGTATTGAAGATATAAATTACTCTCTCTGTCCCATTTTATGTAGCATACTTTACTTCTTAGTTTGTCTCGAAAAGAATATCATCTTTCTATGTTTAGAAACAGTTAACTTTAAACTTCATGTTTTACCCTTAATGAACCGATTTATGGCTACGCAAATGTATTACCCCCACGTAAATTGGGACAGAAGGAGTAATAAATAAATGTGTCACCTCTTTATCAACTTAAGTTTTTAGAAGGTGGTCACCCAATTCAATACCTTCTAATCATGAATTATTTGTATTGTAAAGCAAATTAGAGGGTTCTCTAGGGAAAATTAGGAGCTTTAGTAGTAGTTGTAACTAATTCTTTGATGTTGGAGTGATTTGATGTGTTTGTTTGCTAGGTTGAAGCATCAACCAATCAAGTTTCAGATCAGCAGATGCCAGTGTATAATCTTCCTTCTAAGATCCTCTGCCGTGTAATTAACCTCCTATTGAAGGTAACTTTTTTGGTTGAAAAAAGAAGTCTGTTGTGTCCCAAATAGTTGTGTAGCTTAGCTTTCCCTTGTTAGCTTTTCTTGGTGAATGCTAATTTACTAAGGATTCTGCATTGTTGGTACTAATGTTTTGTCTCGTGTACGTTCTCAGGCTGAACTAGATACTGATGAGGTGTACGCACAAGTGACTTTGATGCCAGAACCAAATGTAAGTTTACAATGTGCTAACGAAGAATTACTTGTTATTTCCTTTTTTTCTTTTTGAAGTTCCTACATTTTGAGACTTCAAATTCTGATGTTCGAGTTGGACATCTAATTTAATGGAATATTCTTTGTAGCAAGATGAAAGTGCAGTTGTGAAGGAACCGATCCCCCCTTCGCCACCACGATTCCATGTGCACTCTTTTTGTAAGACACTAACTGCTTCTGATACCAGCACTCATGGAGGCTTTTCAGTCTTGAGACGGCATGCTGATGAATGCCTCCCTCCTCTGGTCAGAAGAACTGTTTCTCAATGCAGTTATTGTGCCTGTATTTGGATAATGTAAGCGGCTTATGGTGATTAATTTTTTGTTATAGGATATGTCTCAGCAACCTCCAACACAGGAATTGGTGGCCAAAGATTTGCATGCAAATGAGTGGCGCTTCAAGCACATATTTCGGGGTATGATGCTTAATGCATTATTAATCACCTTGTGCCTTTATATTTTGTGACTTATACCACCTTCAGTTCCTTTTGAGTCAATCTTGCAGACATAAAGTTGCACCATCACAACGTTTCTATTTCATAGATTATAGCGTATTTAATTTGTAACTTCATATCTTCATTATAATTTGTTTGTCCATATATCATGAGTATTACAAAGTTGGAATATCGTGAGTTAATGACAATAAATCTTGACATTGGAAACCTTGATAAGTTTTAAGCGGATGATAGTTTGGCATAAATCTGGACAAAAAAGGTATGTGGAGGGGTGCCAGTTACATGTCATATTGTATTTGGGCTTCATATAAATAACTCAAGGAAACAACACAATGTTATGATTTCCCAACAATGAGATAGATTCAGGATGAGGAACAGACACTTGGATTTCTTGCTGGAGGAGGGATGGTAAAGAAAAATTTGCTAGTGTGATTCAGAGACTTGTGAATTTTTTTTGCTTGTGTGATTAAGGGTGTTTTATTGTTCTTTTCATCCCCTTCCTTTTAACTTTTTTCTTCTTGTTGCATGGGGAATTTGCTTTTGAGAGTGTCCAGCACTATTGCTTGATGTAACGGGTGCTATTTCAAAGCATTAGTTGGTTGTTCCTGTTATGTTTCCTGCATTTTGTTTTCATGCTATCATTCAAATTTCAGGCCAGCCTAGGAGGCACCTTCTTCAGAGTGGTTGGAGTGTCTTTGTAAGTTCGAAAAGGCTTGTTGCCGGGGATGCATTCATATTTCTTAGGTTAGCATTGGCATACCTTCTCTTTTCTCCATTCTCTTGCATTTGTTAACTTCTGAAATGTTGGACACTCTACTGTTAGAGGTGAGAACGGGAAGCTTCGTGTTGGAGTCAGACGTGCCTTGAGACAGCAAGGCAATGCTCCATCATCAGTGATATCCAGTCATAGCATGCATCTAGGTGTTCTTGCTACAGCTTGGCATGCCATTCAGACGAAAACAATGTTCACAATATATTACAAACCAAGGTGACTGATCCGAAGAACCAGGGGAAAATTAGTTTAAGCTTGTTCCTTAAATTGAAATCTATATGATGAAAGGATTGGAATTTCGTTATGTATTATAGGACGAGCCCTGCTGATTTTATAGTTCCATATGACCAGTATATGGAGTCTGTGAAAAGCAATTACTCCATCGGGATGAGGTTTAAAATGAGGTTTGAAGGTGAAGAAGCTCCCGAACAGAGGTATGTTAGCGTCCTTTAGTATTAAATGTGATACTATGTGGTTTTGACTTTTGATATTAATCAAGCATACTGTGTTGTGAGCTTTCAAATCAAAACCATACTATTTTGGTGATGCTTTATTGTGAACAAATTACCTTTTCTCAAATCCCCTGATTTTGTGTTTTACCCCAAAATCTTATAGGTTTACTGGCACTATAGTTGGCATTGAAGATGGTGACCCCAAAAGGTGGCCCGAGTCCAAATGGAGATGCCTGAAGGTAGAATGTACTTCCACTTTTTTCCTGGTAGTTTTTCTTTTCCATATATAACACTGAAGTATCATTCTTGAACTCGTTTTTAAGGTACGATGGGATGAAAGTTCTGCTATTCCTAGGCCAGACCAAGTTTCACCCTGGAAAATAGAGCCAGCTCTTAGCCCTCCTGCCCTTAATCCACTTCCAATACCAAGGCCAAAAAGGCCTCGATCAAATGTTCTGCCCTCGTCTCCTGATTCTTCTGTTCTTACTAGGGAAGGTATATAACTCACTCTTATATTTGAATTTCATATCCTCGACTGCCTTTATATCTTAGATTTCAAGCTGATCGTTTGTTATGTACTTCTCGCACTTTCACTTTCTTAAAGGTTCATCCAATATAACTGCAGACCCTTCACAAGCCAGTGGGTTTTCAAGGGTCTTACAAGGTCAAGAAATGTCGACCTTGAAAGGCAATTTCGTAGAAAATAATGGATCAGATTCTTCTGAGAAACTAATTGTATGGCCACTGTCTCTGGATGATAAGAAGACTGATGTTCATTCTGCATCAAGGAGATGTCTGTCAGATAAATGGCTTCCTTTAGGGAGGCCTGAATCATCTTTTACAGATCTATTATCAGGTTTTGGGTTGAAAGTGAGTTCCTCCCACAGGCTCCATTTACCCACTGGGGGCCAAACAGCAGTTCCTGCTAGCTTGGTGAAGCGACAAGCACTGGACAAGGAAAATGAATTCAGCTTACTGGAAAAACAATGGTCTTTAGCGTCTTCTGGTCTCTCACTTAATCTGATGGATTCAGGATTGAAGGGGGCTGATACTCTTTATCACATGCGGGAAACGTCAAGGTGTAGTGGTTTTAACGAGTATCCAACCCTCCCTGGTCATAGAATTGACAATCAGCGAAGAAATTGGTTAATGCCCCAGTCTATGTTGCCTTATATTCAGATGTCCACTCATTCTGGAGAAATGATGCCTAAACCCATGGCTTCGCTACAGCCCGAAGCCGTGAAACCCAAAGAGGGGAATTGCAAATTATTTGGCATTCCCCTTGTAAGTAACTCTAATACCATAGATCCTGTCAAGTTGCAAAATAATTTACCGATTGACTCAGCAAGTAACATGCATTTTGGTGTACATCATCATTTACCTGCAACTGAATCTGATCTAAGGTCTGAGCAATCAAAGGGATCAAAGGTATTAGATGATAGTATCACAGTTAATGATCAGGAGAAACAATTCCAAACCTCTCATCTTGGTACTCGAGATAGAGTGAGCAAAGGCCTTACTAATTCAACAAGGAGTTGCACCAAGGTTTACACCTAGTCATTTGGGTTAACGTTGGCTTGTGACATTTTTTGAAGCGTTAATAATTTGGGTTGTTATAAATGCAGGTTCATAAACATGGCACGGCCCTTGGAAGGTCTGTGGATCTTGCAAAGTTCAACAACTATGAAGAATTGATAGCTGAACTGGATCACCTTTTTTATTTTAATGGTGAGCTCAAGGCTCAGAACAAGAACTGGCTGGTTGTATATACTGATGATGAGGGTGACATGATGCTTGTTGGAGATGATCCATGGAAGTAAGTCCTTTCGTCTTTTCTTGTGATGCATAAAGGATGAAAGATGATTATCTTTATGGTGCTTCTTAAGTTTTGCAGTTATCTGGATTCTTGTGCTGCTTTTTTACCTGTTGGTCTTGGTGAAACAGAGAATTTTGTGGTATGGTGTGCAAGATTTTCATCTACACGAAAGAAGAGGTGCAGCGAATGGGGTCTCTCAATTCAATAGGTGAAGACAATTCTTCTGTTGCAGAAGGCTCTGATGCTAAAGAAGTGAAGGATCTGCAGCTTCCTTTTGAATCCAGTCCTGAAGATTCTTAGCGTGTCCTCCTAGTTGAGGTATTGAAAAGTAAAGTGCAAAAGGAAAAGAAATCTCCGTTGGCTTTATTATTTGTTGCTGCTTTATTATTACTATTATTCTTCGCCCTGGGGATGTGGGGTGACAGTCGCCCTTCTGCAGTTTCTAGTAACTTTGACAAGTTTGATGTAATTTGACAGGTTTATAAATTCTGCCAAAAAGACTACATCCACCCAGCTGTTGCTTTTTTGGGGATTTCTGAAGGCAGTTACCTGCCATATTAAGTCCCTTTTAACTTCTGGATGGCTGGTCTCTCCATATAGATGCAGCTTCTCTATTTTGCAGTTTCGACCCCTTTTTGGAGCCAACTTATGGTGACTTATCTATACACAGTATACACATTATCAGCCTGGTCATAGTCTTGCTTTTGCTTATTTCCATATGTACATACCTAGTTCTTAACAATTATCCTGGCAACTCTAAATGTAAATAAGAAGTTGATACACAGCATACCTCGTCTACTGTTAATTTATGTACTACTGGTATCCAGCTGCTTCTAGTACCCTACATATTTTGTATCAGCAGTTGTGGTCATCCGGCTGACCATGTATTGGTAATCATTCAAATTTTGATCATAGGAGTTGAAGAAAAGATCTTAGTATTTGGTTATTACAAACAATTCTTATTGATCAAGTTACTGCTGTCTCTTTCGTTTAACCCCTTGTTGACACCCGTATGTTGCCAGCTCCTTCTGCAAACATCAGGGAGCCATAATAGGCATTGTCAATGTATTCAAATAGGGTAAACTCCCAGATGCTTGGACTGACAGTCTTTGGGGGGTCGTTTTGGTGCATTTGTTACCCGAGTACAGGAGGCCCGGAGCTTGCCCTGACAAAACAGAATTGGCTCTGTTGATCGACATGGGTGCAGAACACAGTTCATTAATGCAGGCGTTTGGAGGCCTTGGTGATAATTAGCTGGATTGATACCATCGATGTTCATGGATCTTGTACCCAGCCTCTGTTCTTTCAGAATCAGATGGTGATTCATTTGGAACTCATCTTGCGCTGCACATACGCATTGCGGAATGGCTATTCATAAGTTAATCTATTCTGCCACCAAACATGCATCATAGTTCATGGATCTTGTGCCAGCCACCTGTGAGTCCTTGGATGTTGTGTCCAGTCTCCAGCTACAGTTGTCAGTATCTGATGTGATTCCTGTAACTTCACATCTTGGACAACAGATAGATGTTGCTGAATTCGTTATAAAAGAATGTTACTGATTTAGTATTGCTAAGTTATTTTAAATGTGTAAGAACTCATTATTTTTGAAGAAAGACTGCCAATTACGTGGCACATGGGGTTTTGAAGAGACCCGTTCAACCATTTATTACATACCAAACTAGCAGGAACTGAGAAATACATTCATAAGCAACCTTACCAGAATCTTTGTTATATCAGCCCTTGGGCCATTGTGACCTGAGCCAAAATATAACGAGAAGAGGTAAAGAAGCAAGAAAATCACAGGATCACAAATGAGGACAGCAAGACCAAAGCTGAGGATAACATTAACTGCCACCTATAATAAATCAGATGTGTTTTTGGTAAGGAGTGTCTAGCTAATACAACACTTTCTTGTGAAGAGCAACAATCTTGATCCAATTAATCCAAATCGTATATTTTTGTAAAATCCTTAAAGCTCAATATGGAAAGGATGCTGCCTTCTCAACGTGGCAAGATTTTACCCGGAGGCCCCAAAGATAAACCCACAAGTTGCTTCATATGCCCAGGGAACCTTAAGTGGCCAACAGAAACGAACTCTAAAACATGATCACTTGATCTACACAGGGATAAGCTCCGGAGCGGGGTCTGAGGGACTACTGCCATTGAGGACAGTCACATTGCCGTCTGAATCCACGTCCACAATAACCGAATCACCTTCTTTGATCTCACCTGCAAGCATTTTCTCCGCCATGCTGTCCTCTAGCAGTCTCATGATAGCTCTTCTCAGAGGCCGTGCTCCGTAGCTTGGATTGTATCCTTCGTCAACCACCCTATCTCTAAATCTCTCTGTCACTTGAAGTTCTATCTCCTTACCCTTCAACCTCTCAAATACTTCCTTAAGCATGATATCAGCTATCTCCTTAACCTCTAACTTTGTGAGCTGACGGAATACAATCATCTCATCCAATCTGTTCAAAAACTCTGGCCTGAAGTACTGTTTCAATTCTTCAGTCACTAAGCTCTTGATACGATTGTAACTGCTATCCTTCTCATCGTAATCGAGATCAAAACCTATACGACGGCCACCTTTCTCTATCACACTACTTCCAACATTTGATGTCATGATGAGAAGTGTGTTCTTGAAATCGACAGTTCTCCCCTTGCTGTCTGTCAACCTTCCATCTTCAAGAATTTGAAGCATCATGTTGAAGACATCGGGATGAGCCTTCTCAATTTCATCAAAGAGCACAACAGTATAAGGTCGTCGCCTTACGGCTTCGGTCAATTGACCACCTTCTGTGTAACCAACATAACCAGGGGGTGATCCGATGAGCTTAGAGACTGTGTGTCTCTCCATAAACTCACTCATATCAAGCCGGATCATTGCTTCTTCAGAACCAAAGTAATATGCAGCCAGCGACTTTGCCAGTTCTGACTTCCCAACACCAGTTGGACCAGAAAAGATGAAACTAGCAATAGGCCGGTTGGGATTCTTGAGCCCAACCCGCGCACGTCGAATGGCACGACTAATGGCTTTGACAGCTTCATCCTGGCCAATGATTCGAGTGTGAAGTGTTTCTTCCATTTTTAGGAGGCGATCAGATTCGTCAGTCGAGACCTTCTCAACAGGGATGCCAGTCCAAGAAGAGACAATGTGCTGAATATCTGCCTCAGTCACAAGTGGACCTGTATCTCCAGCCTCACTTTCAGCCTTGCTCATCTCTTTGTTTTTGTCTATGAGCGCCGTGATCTGTGCCTTAAGATCCATTTCTCTATCACGTAATTCCCCAGCCTGTCCATTAATTCAAATCCATCTAATTAGGAAATTCTACAATTAGAATACTTGATAAGAAATAGTTCAACGCTATTGATAAGAAAGCATGCATTTTAAAGGGATTAATCAGATGTACGTATAAAAGACTCGGTACCTTTTCGAAATCTTGACCGCGGACAGCTTCATTCTTCTCCTTTGTGATTTGACGAAGCTCTTTCTCAAGCTCTTTTGCTTCCTCAGGGAGCTGGAAGGCAACAACAAAGCATTGTCACTCTACAAATAATTGGGGAATGACAGATTATAATAGAGATTAAGGGAGCATCCTGTACCTGTGCATGGCGAAGTCGAACACGAGAACCAGCTTCATCAATCAAGTCAATTGCTTTATCAGGCAGAAAACGGTCACTGAAATCCGAAGATGCAAGTGAAAAGATGTATCGTGTTGCAGAATGAGGAAAAGATAAACACATACAGTAAAATCAATATCACGTAATCAAATGACAAGTTCCAGCAATAAGCATAGAACGTAATTAGATGCTGATAAACCAAAAGAAAAAGGAAAAAGGAAAAATACCAACCTTTATTATCACATTTTATTATCGTAAACTAGGTTGAAATTTATGCGTACAAACAAACTCGGTTAAGCAAAACACATTTCTTCAAGGTAGCAATGCATCGACAACCCAAAGCGAGAAAAGTAAAAAGGAGATATATTAGATACCTGATGTACTGGTATGAGAGTTGGGCAGCAGCCTCTAATGCCTCGTCAGTGTAGCGAAGCTTGTGATGAATCTCATACCTCTCACGAAGCCCTTTCAGAATCTGAATAGTTTCATCAACAGTAGGTTCAGGGACCTTAACTGGCTGGAATCGCCTCTCCAATGCAGGATCTTTCTCAATATGCTTTCTGTATTCATCTAGTGTGGTAGCTCCAATACACTGACAAGAAGCCAAGTAAATACTATTGAGTTGGTACTTGGAGATAAAAAAAAACCTCCTGTTTAGTTCACATATTGAGTAGTTAAATAAAATGTTGACCTTCTTATGGGGTTGTGCCAGGAAAAATGCATGTTAACACAATGATATATCATATACAGCATTAGATTGTCCTTTAGAAATATTCATGATTCTCAGTCTTAATTTCCAGAAAGGACAGAAAGAGAAGAACAAGGCAACCAGGATAACTAACCTGTAGTTCACCTCGAGCTAGGGCAGGTTTCAAGATGTTTGCAGCATCAATGGCCCCCTCTGCTGCTCCAGCTCCGATCAAGGTGTGCACTTCATCGATAAATAGTATTATTTCATCACTCTGTTTGATTTCCTCCATTAGCTTCTTTAGCCTTTCCTCAAACTCTCCACGATATTTTGTCCCAGCAACAAGCAAACCCATATCAAGAGTTATCACCTAATCATTACCAAAAAGTGACTCCTAAGGACATGAAGAAAAGTAGCTGCATCATGCACGAAATATTCAGCCTAATTCCAGATAGATGAGATTTGCACAAATAGGTTTGAACCTTATTACTTGAGCTCACTTTAGCTTGAGCTAAGAATTAAGTTCAACAGGGATGCTAAAATTGTTTTTGTTTAATTAGTTAGAAACATAGATCCATAAATCAATCTACTAAAAGGAAATAAGCCAAGAGAGCAAGTATCACATAAAAATATATATCTAAATTTCAAGAAAACATGAAGATGCTAGGAAAATGATTTTGAAATCTTTCAATTTAAGGAGACAGCATGCACATTCATTTGAACCTAATCCTTGTGAAGTAAAAAGCAGACTAGACTGGACCAGCACGACAGTGGCTCAGCTTCTGGATCCACCCTACTATACGACAACTGGTAGAAGAAAGGACACGGGTAAACATCACATTCTGCAAGTTATCTGTGATGACCCAAGGGGTCATTTTATGAATTTAGACTCCGTTCTATGCTTAATAGCCATAAAAAGACTAATTTTAAATACCTCGATTTGCGTGCGCAGATTGGGCGTGAAACCGGAAAGCTTTTATGTGAATATGAGAAATAGTTATTTCTAGAATTTAAATTTGATATAGTTGACTTTGGTCAACATTTTGAATAAACGGACCCGAATCTGTATTCCGACGATCCCGGGAGGTCCGCAGTAAAATATGGGACTCGGGCGTATGCCTGGAAATGAATTCCGAGGTCCAAACCCTTAGAAATTAATTTTTGAAAGAAATTATTTTGCTGAATTATTAATGAATAAAGAAATGAATTAACGTTTGAAACCGTTGGTATCAGGCCCGTATTTTGGTTCCGGAGCTCGATACAGGTTTGTTATGATATTTAAGCCTTTACTGCAAAATTTGGCGAGAATCGAAATTTATTTTACGTGATTCGGACGTCCAGTTGATAAATAGTGAACTTTAAGTATTCTTGAGAAAAATAATGAGTTTTGAGGTTTAATTCATAGTTTTACCTGTTATTTTCATGATTTGATTGCACGAGCAAGTTCGTATGATGCTTTTAGACTTGCATGCATGTTTGGTTTAGAGCCCCGAGGGCTCGGGTTATTTTCAAATAGGTTTGGGTTGTGTTGCGCTCGTTCTTTCTTATGCTTCGACGTCGTTTCTTCAAAGCGTAAATGATATCATATTGAACAAATGAGCTCCGATTTCTGTTTTGAATGAAGTATTAGATCCGTATCGTAATTACGGACTCGTAGAAAAAAGAATCATCGAATTTAGACATCGTATGAAGAATTTATGGTCATTTTACTAAGGTTGCCAGATTATTCAGGTTAATTACGAAATTGCCACTGCCGGCGTATTAAAAATCTGTACTATTTTCAAATATCAAAACCTACATATCCCCTTCATTATAAGGTTTGAGTAATTCAAAAGCCTAAATTGACTAGAATTTCACAAGGAACCCACTGGAGGCATAAAAATCGAGTTTCGGGATCGTTTGACACGATAAACGAGGCATAATAGCTGGCAGAAATTATATATAAAACAGGCAGACTTCGAATTGAGGTCGGATTTCAAAACTAATTGTATATTTGGATTCGTGGATGAATGGGTAAACGTAATTTGGTCCGAACCCCGAGTTTAGACCAAGCGGGCCCGGGGTCGGGTTTTCATTTTTTTGAGAAAACTTAGGAAAAATTGTAATTTTCAATAAAGTTAGTTCCTTTAGCCTTAATTAATGATATTGAGTTAATTATGATTAGATTCGAACAAGTTAGAGCAAGATTCTAAAGGAAAAGCCATAATTGAGCAGTGAGTGACCTGCGAAATTGAGGTAAGTGTTTGGTCTAACTTTGACTTGAGGGAATAGGAATCCCCACTTGTTTGTTGTGTGAAATACATGTGTGTGGTGTATAGGTGAGGAGACGAGTATCTATGCACCACCAAATTGCCTGTTAACATGATCCCTTTCCCGTTTCCAACTTAATTAATTCTTGTCTTCATTGTTCTATGTTCATTATTGTTTCTATGACTACTTGGCCTTGTTATTTTGTTGTTAAATATTGTGGTGGTTATTTTGGAAAGAGTATTGGTTGTTTAGCTGGTTCCCTTCTTGTACAAAACGGTTGAGCGGTTTGGCATTGTTTTTACGAGGTATATATTTACGAGGCATATATATATATATATGTTCCTGTTGGTTTCATTTTTGATATTATTGAGGAAGTTATTAGAAATGCAGTTTAACTGTTTCGTAATTGTTGAGGTTCACGTGATTATTTGGTCTCATTGATTTATTTCTACTTCTTGTTGTAAGTGTGTTAAAAGTGTTGGTTGTTCTCTTGATTCTATCATGGTATATAAAGATTGAGTTGGATTGACAGTGTTACGGTGGTTACATATATTCTGGCTGGTTTTATTATGGAATGATATTGGTTAAAGCTTACGAGCTATACTGTTTTCTGTTTGCAATTGTTGAAACAAAAATATTGTGAAAAACTTGGCCTGAATTGTAAAATTTATGAATAAATTGATATGAGATGTCTGGTGGGAGCGGGTTGCACGCCGCAACAAGGAGTGATAAGGGTGGACAGGTGGGATCGGGTTGCACGCCGCAACAGGAGTAATAAGGGTGATATATTTATGGAGGAGCTATAAGGGTAAACAGGTGGGAGTGGGTGTCACGCCGCAACAAGGAGCAATAAGGAAGGACATTTATATTTTTACTGATTTTCAAAAAAAAAAACAAAGATCTGAAAACTTACTATTTTATTTTAACTACTTTTCGTATTTTGGCACTACTTTTATTTAAAGTTAAAGTTTGAAAAATGGAAATTATTTGTCAGTTGGTTATAGCTGAGGCCTGGAAAAGGCGGTTGAGTTATTTCATGGTTGTTGCAGTACTTAATTATTTGTTTAGATTTTCTTCTTGCTTTATATTTTTTGTCTCAGTTTTTTTCTTGTTCGTGTAGAATTATTTTATTGTGTTATTGTATATATTATCGTCACAGGTTATATGTTGTTAATGCCCCGCCGTAGTCTCGTCACTACTTCGTCAAAGTTAGGCTCGGCACTTACTCAGTACATGGGGTCGGTTGTACTGATACTGCAATCTGCACTCTTTTGTGCAGATCCAGGTACCGACCAACAGTAGAGATATTTAGAGCGGCTATTCATTTATTCGAAGACACGAGGTATATCTGCCGTCGTTCGCAGATCCCGAGAGTCTTTCTCCTATTTTCATGTTTTATTATATTCATAACAATTACATTATTTCTTTCAGCCAAGTATTTGTAATATTCTTTAGTAGTTCGTGAATTGTGACACCAAACTCTGGGGTAGTTCTAGATCTATTTTATGATTAGTTCGTGGTTCGTTTTTATTCAATTGTTTATTATTTTATATTTGGAAATCATTTAAATTAAGTTTACTTTAAATTTATTTATTGATGCTTAAGAAAATAATCAAAGGAAGTTAGCTACTCGAATTCTAACATTGGCTTGCCTAGCAAGTGTGGTGTTAGGCGCCATCACGATCCCTAAGGTTGAGAATTTGAGTAGTGAGAAGTTGGTATCAGAGCACTTGGTTGCTTAGGTCTTACAATTCACGAACAAACTTGGTCGAGTCTGAAGGATCGATATGGAGACGTCTGTACTTATCTCTCAAAGACTATGAAGTTAGGAACAATTTCACTTTTATTCTACTCTATCGTGCAAATTTATTCTACCATTGATGATTGAACTTGTCAATTCTTGTCCTCTCACAAATCTCGACAACACACAAAGCGTCTACAACCGGACAAGAGATGAAGCCCTAATGACAGCTACGATTAGGGGAAGAGACAGAAGCAGAGCTCAGTCTAGAGCTCGAACCTCGACACCTATTGTACAATCTCAAGTGGATCTAGAAGCGGAGATTTAAGCTCAGTCGGTACATGTTGGACTAATTCAGATTCCAGAAGAATTTATAGGTACTCCAGTATTGCATAACATGGGAATAAGTTGAAGGCAACGGGGTTGATTTATATGAGCTGTGAAGTTTAACATTGTGTATTATCAAACGTTGTGACCTAGGACTTCGTGCCAAGTGGGGGAGTCCACCGTCAAGGAATAGATTGCGGGGTCATGTGTTATATCGGTTTTGGCTTGGAATGTATAAGGCCTGAGATTTTTCAAGAGATAAAGTTGGGACTTGAGGTATGTCTGCCTCCTTAATAACCCTATACCTCAACACCAAAGGAATTGTCCAAACAACTTTAAATCTAAAGAAGGTCTACTCAGCGTGGAAGTCACGGTTACGGATTTTGGGGTGCTCCAGATGGAGTACAATGATCAACAAGCTTCTAGACTACATGGTTCGTGCCACAATTTATGGGTATGGAGCTCTACTTTTGTGATCATTGTGTGTCAATTGAGATGCGAGTTACCCCAAAAGAAGAACGAAGAGTATATGAATAAGTGGGGTAGCTCAGCGGTGTTGAGTCAACATGGTAAAGGAGAAATTGATTGCCGGTGGTTGAGGGAAGCCTACGAAGAGGACGACCAGCCAGTGCAACATCAACTACTTGACTCAGTTCTTATAAATGCTTTTGAGAGATTTGTTTCTCAGACTCTCCATAATACGTGGCGCATAAGGTTTGAACGGTTGCGTCAGGTCATATGACGGTGTCAGAATATGCCATCACGTTCGATAAGTCAGCCCGTCATACTCCTACTTCGGTTCAGCCAGAGAGAAAGTTCACAGACTCATCAAAGGACTCAAATATGATTGTAAAATTTTTGTACGACTCAGGGCAGGTTGATACTTCATTTCGGCGAGTGATAGAAATTATCCTACACTTTGGAGAGTCATATTTCATCAGAACACCCAGGCTACGTGCCCCATTGCAGTTATAACTCAACTCACATGACCGTCTAGGGAAAAAGGAGTCGGAATGTCGAAAGTGGAGGTCAGATTGAGGTGGAGACCCAGCTTATTGATATATTTTCTATGGTATGGCTGAGGTCGTTACATTGAATGGTGTCATTACAAGAACAATCTCCAATTATTATAAAGTGATGATTTCCTGAACTTAATACAGTTATGCGCCTCTAATAAAATTCTTCCAATATGCTCCACTCGCGAGTGAGCCTCGTAACTCTAAAATCTACTTATGCGAATACTTGTATTGAGCAATTCTGTGGAGATAACTGTGTCTATCATCATGTGTTGTGATTTTGTTTAACGGAAAATATTTAAAGAAAGGAAATGGAATGTTTCGATTGGCACGATACACATGTTGCTTGTGATTTAGAATTGAGGACGAGATCCTCGCATTTTAATATGATTTGAGATATATTTAAACCGGGCTACGAGCCGCGGTGTAAGTTATGTAAGGATGAGATCCTTGTGATGGAAATTCTTGTGTTTAAATTTTCCCTTGTGAGTTAAAATTTTACTATAGTACTGGTAGGGAGTCATACTTGTTAGGCTTATTTAACAACTTACGTATAAAATAATAATAATAATAAATAAATTAATTAATTAACTATCTGTGCATAAATCGCCAAAATTCGTGCTATAATTATTGAGCCTTAACCTACAAGGTAGGTGTCCGCCCATGTGGCGTTAAATGAGACACGTTAATTCGGGTATATGATTATGAGGCCTTCATGAATCGCATCTCGTTATCAGTATTGTGAAGGGTAGAAAGGGGATTATTGTTACGTGAAGTTATTGGGTGATTCTTTAATTGATTATGAACAACTATTAAGATCATATTGAGCCGAAAGGGTGTTCCATTCAAATGGTCCGATGAGTGTGGGTGGAACTTTCAGAAGCTCAAGATGGATTTGACTTCAACACCGGTGTTGGTGTTACCATCAGGTTCAGGTTCTTTCACGGTGTATTGTGATGTATCTCGTATTAGACTTGGCGCAGTATTAATGCAAGATGGCAAGGTGATTGCATATGCATCTCGACAGTTGAAAGTCCATGAGAAGAATTATCTGGCTCATGACTTAGAGTTGGCAGCCATTGTTCATGCATTGAAGATTTGGAGGCACTATCCTTGTGGCGTGCCGTGTGAGGTTTTCACTGACCATCGCAGTCTCCAGTATTATTCAAGCAAAAGGATCTTAATTTGAGGCAGCGGAGATGGTTAGAGTTATTGAAGGATTATGATGTTACCATATTGTATCACCCAGGGAAGGCCAATGTGGTGGCCGATGTTGAGTAGAAACGCGGTGAGTATGGGCACCCTTGCGTATATTCTAGTTGGTGAGAGACCGTTGGCTTCAGACATTCAGACGTTGGCTAATCAGTTCGTGAGCTTGGATATTTCGCCCAGCAGTGTTCTAGCTTGTACAGTCGATCGGTCTTCTCTAATTGAGCGTATCCGGGAGCGGCAGGATGATGACCCGCATTCGATGGTCCTTAGGGACACAGTTCGGCACGGTGGTGCCAAGCAGGTTACAGTTGAAGATGATGATGTTTTGAGGATGCGTGGTCGGTTATTTGTGCCTAATGTTGATGGCCTTCGTGAGTTGATCCTTGAGGAGGCTCACAGTTCTAAGTATTCGACTCACCTCGGTGCAGCCAAAATGTACCAAGACTTGAGGCAGCATTATTGGTGGAGAAGGATGAAAAAGGACATTGTTGCGTATGTGGCTCGTTGCTTAAATTGTCAGCAGGTAAAGTATGAGCATCAGAGACCCGGTAGTTTGCTTCAGCAGATAGAGATTCCTTAGTGGAAATAGGAGCCTATCACTATGGACTTCGTTGTTGGGCTCCCAAGGACTCAGAGGAAATTTGATGCGGTTTGGGTTATGCTGACTAAATCAGCACATTTCATTCTTGTGGCAAGTACTTATACTTCAGAGCGGTTGGCTGAGTTATATATAATAGTTCGCCTTCATGGTGTGCCCGTGTCTATCATTTCTGATCGGGGTACGCAGTTTACTTCGCACTTTTGGAGGGCAGTTCAGCGTGAGTTGGGTACCCGAGTGGAGTTAAGTACAACATTTCACCCTCGGACTGACGGGCAGTCCGAACGTACCATTCAGATATTGGAGGATATGCTCCGCGCTTATGTTATTGACTTTGGAGGTTCGTGGGATCAATTCTTGTCGTTAGCGGAGTTTGCTTATAATAATAGTTATCAGTCGAGCATTTAGATGGCTCCTTATGAGGCGTTATATGGTAGACGGTGCGGATCGCCAGTTGGATGGTCTGAGCCGGGAGAGGCTCGGTTGTTGGGTACAGACTTAGTTCAGGAGGCCTTAGATAAGGTCAAGATTATTCAAGAGAGACTTCGTGCAGCTCAGTATAGGCAAAAGAGTTATGCCGATCGTAAGGTTCGTGATGTGGCATTCATGGTTGGAGAGACCCATAAAGGGTGTTATGAGATTTGGGAAGAAGGGTAAGTTGAGCCCTAGGTATATCGGGTCATTTGAGATTCTTGAAAGAGTGGGGGAGGTAGCTTATAGACTTGCGTTACCTCCAGGGTTATCCTCAGTTCATCCGGTATTCCATGTGTCTATGCTCCGGAATTATCATGGTGACCCGTCCCACGTTTAGATTTCAGCTCTGTCCAATTGGACAAAGACTTGACTTATGAGGAGCAGCCGGTAGCCATTTTAGACTGGCAGGTTCGTCAGTTGAGATCTAAGAGTTTTTTTTCAGTTCGAGTGCAGTGGAGAGGCCAGCCCGTTGAGGCAGCTACTTGGGAGTCCGAGTCGGACATGCAGAATAAAGATCCACACTTGTTCGTCAATTCAGGTAATTTTCTATGTTCGTTCGAGGACGAACGTTTGTTTAAGAGACGGAGATTGTGATGACCCAAGGGGTCATTTTATGAATTTAGACTCCGTTCTATGCTTAATAGCCATACAAAGACTAATTTTAAATACCTTGATTTACGTGCGCAGTCCAGGCATTGGTCCACATTTTGAGTAAACGGACCCGGATCTGTGTTCCGACGAGCCCGGGAGGTCCGCAGTAAAATATGGGACTCGGGCGTATGCCCGGAAATGAATTCCGAGGTCTCAAGCCTTAGAAATCAATTTTTGAAAGAAATTGTTTTGCTGAATTATTAATGGAATAAAGAAATGAATTAACGTTTGAAACCGTTGGTATCGGGCCCGTATTTTGGTTCCGGAGCTCGATACAGGTTTGTTATGATATTTAAGCCTTTTCTGCAAATTTGGTGAGGATTGAAATTTATTTGACGTGATTCGAACGTTCGGTTGATAAATAGTGAACTTTAAGTGTTCTTGAGAAAAATAATGAGTTTTGAGGTTTAATTCATAGTTTTACATGTTATTTTCATGATTTGATCGCACGAGCAAGTTCGTATGATGCTTTTAGACTTGCGTGCATGTTTGGTTTAGAGCCCCGAGGGCTCGGGTGAATTTCAAATAGGTTTGGGTTGTTATGCGCTCGTTCTTTCTTATGCTTCCACGTCGTTTCTTCAAGCATAAATGATATCATAGTGAACAAATGAACTCCGATTTCTGTTTTGAAGGAAGTATTAGATCCGTATCGTAATTACGGACTCGTAGAAAAAAGAATCATCGAATTTGGACATCGTATGAGGATTTTATGGTCATTTTACTAAGGTTGCCAGATTTTTCAGGTTAATTACGAAATTGCCATTGACAGCGTATTAAAAATCTGCACTATTTGCAAATATTAAAACCTACATATCTCCTTCGCTATAAGGTCAAATTGAGTGATTCAAAAGCCTAAATTGACTAGAATTTCACAAGGAACCCATTGGAGGCATAAAAATCGAGTTTCAGGAACGTTTGGCGCGATAAACGAGGCAGAATAACTGGCAGAAAACGGGTAGACTTCTTCTTCTTCAAATTTTCNGGGTGAATGGGTAAATGTAATTTGGTCCGAACCCCGAGTTTAGACCAAGCGGGCCCGGGGTCGGGTTTTCAATTTTTTGAGAAAACTTAGGAAAAATTGTAACTTTTAATAAAGTTAGTTCCTTTGGCCTTAATTAATGATATTGAGTTAATTATGATTAGATTCAAGCAAGTTAGATCAAGATTCTAAAGGAAAAGCCATAATTGAGTAGTGAGTGGCCTGCGAGATTGAGGTAAGTGTTTGGTCTAACTTTAACTTGAGGGAATAGGAATTCCCACTTGTTTGCTATGTGAAATACATGTGTGTGGTGTATAGGTGAGGTGACGAGCATCTATGCACCACCAAATTGCCTGTTAAGCATGATCCCTTTCCCGTTTCCAACTTAATTGATT
>ML333246.1:0-14982 GCA_005239505.1 Nicotiana paniculata | reverse complement strand
TCGCAGGCTTCGGAGTCACCTTCCTGTTTTATTTCTATTCAATTGTACTTACTTATTCCTAGATAGTTGTATTTAAATTTGATAGAAAGATTTCGTAGAGCTTATGACTTGTATTTATCAGGTTTTGGGAAATTGTAAACTCTGTCAAGAATTCTATTTCGAATTTTTTTTTAAATTCCTTTATTATTGTTGTTGTTCAGTGAAAATGTTAGGCTTACCTAGTCCCTAAGACTAGGTGCCATCACGATACCCAACGGAGGGAAATTTGGGTCGTGACATATTATAACAAGATTAAACGAAGAATTGCATGTAAATTCATGTAAAGGGAAAATAGGGAAGGGGATGTGCATGTAGCAAATAAAACGGTGAATTTAAGCATAAAATAATAAAGAAACGCTTATCGAGGGGGACTAATTCACACAAACCAAGTTCATTATGGTAAGAGCCTAAGTATATCCCCAGCAGAGTCGACATGTTGTCGCGCCCCTTTTTGTCGCGAAATCGGGTTTGGTCCAGTTTTAGATTCAGGCGTGCATTCTATAATTTGATCCGGTTTTAGATCCTATAGGCATGATTTCTATAATTTGATCCAGGTTTAGACCCTATAGACATGATTTCTATAATCTGAACAATTTTAGACCCAATAAACATGATTTCTCTAATCTCAACCGGTTTGAATCCTATTGATATGATTTCTATAATCTGAACAGTGTTGAATCCTATAGGCATGATTTCTACAATCTGAACGAAACAGTATGCAAATAGGAATTCACACACACATTGGACCATACCATTTTTATAGGCATGGTCTGTAACAGAACATAATCAAGCCAAGCATTGAACCTATGGACATGGTTGCTAGCACATAATTACTGAACACAATAAGACACCTAGAAGCATGATTTCTAACAGATAACATTCAACATCACAACATTAATCCTATAGGCAGGATTTCTACCCCCACTTTATAGCAGATATAAAATATGAACCCTTTGCCATTTTACTAATACCCCAGAATTGTTATTACAGACCCAATATGAATGTTATAAATTACATAATAGATATAGCTATATGGAGCCTACAGCAGGCCCAGATACACCTAGACAGGCCAGGCCTTCAATCTTACAATTGCTCCAAAATTACATATTCATAGATACAAAATAGCCAATATTTGAGTGATTCACCCAGTCAGAGGAGGGATTAGGGACCAAATCCTAGTGTATCAGAGTTCACAAGGATCTCCAATGAACCCCGAGCAGTGCTCACACCAGGAAGGCCAAAGGACAGAATTTAGACAGAATTGGTTAAGAGTTTGAGTGACAGAAGAGAAAGACCAAAATTGAGGAAATGAGAGTTGATTTAAACAGACATAACCAAATTGGGTCAACATGCAGGAACTTAAATGCATCACAGAACTCAAGCAAGAACTAGTTTAATGAAACTGATGAACATGTTTCATATTCAGAACAACAACAATCACATATTAAAACAGTTGGCAATAAGCATGTTTGCAAGTTTGGCAAAGTCATAGGCGCAAAGTGAGCTAAATCATGTTGAATCACGTTAAGTACTTAACCTAACGTTATTATCAAGAAACCAGAACAATATCATTGAAAGGGGAGGGAATCATATTATCGGGGTGAACTTACAGCCACAAATTAAGACAACAGTTGCAGTAGCATTGTTATATTAGTCCAAACAAAAAGGACCCAATTTATATCACAAGCATGATGAGACAAGCATTACAAATAACATCAGAGGGGTGTAGGGGTTGAGTAACCACATTTACATGATAGCAAAGAGGCAAATTACAACTAGCAGCAAGAGTCACGGATGTGAGGCAATCAATACAAGTATTCGGGGTGAGGGGATAGACATGTTTATTGGCATTTAGGGGTTGATTCCCTAAAAAAGTTCAAACAACTTCAGAAAAAGTAACATTAGGAGCAATTAAGTGTGAAAGGAACTAAAACATGCAAACTAGTAAAGATAATGCCTAAACATTACTCATATGCATATTGAATCAAGGATTTAGTACCAATAATATGTGCAAATCAGGAATATGAAAATTTGAAAGTGCAGAAGTCAAGTGACTCGCCAATTAAGCGAAGAAATGCACAGAAGAAGTATAGCAATATCTCATAATCAAGTGGCCTTGGCTTCCAGCCTGCCAAAGACAGAATATAGAGTGACTTTAGGTCTAGTGGGGATGATAAGTTCAGAAAATTGAACCCACCCCCCCCAAAGGGAATGGGGGAAGGGTATATATAGTAATGCAAATTAGCACATAAACATGGAAACAAATCAGTTACATGTAAGGAGATATTTGCATAATCAATAATAGGTGATTTAGGGCATAAATTAAGGGATTCAGCGAGTTAAGGAAGTATTTAAAATTACTTAGCATATTTAAGGAAGAAACACATAATGCTAATAATAAAATTGTTCAGAGTAATAGGGCAGGTCAAATTAGGGGAACATAAATTTATTCAAAATATCAGGCGAGTATTAAAAGAAACACAACTAATACCCAAACAAAGAGATTATTCGAAATATTTAACAAATATTAAAGGAAACACAAATGGTACCAGACAAAATCATTCAGAATATTTAAGCAAAATATTGAAGTAAATGTCAAGGAAAATATAAAGAGAGAAGATAATCGAACACAAAAATGAAAGATTCATTAGAATCAGTGAGAAAAGGAAAAGAAATATCAAACCCTAGTTTTTTTAAGGAAAGTATGAAATCGGTAAAAAGAAAATACAAAGTAAAATAAGGTAAAATCACACGAGAAGAGATGAATAGAAGCAGGACAACGTTAAAAATAAGAAAATCAGACCTATTTAGGTCCGATTGAAAGGGTTTGAAAACCCTAATTTGGGGTAAGTAAGAATCAAAGAAGATATGAACATATTCGTTACTCACAAAGATTCAGAGATGAATATTAATAGAATAACCACAGAAATCAAAGAGTCGAGCCGATTTGATTCAACTTCGGCAAGATTTGCTTTCCATGTTAGGCAAGCAACTAAATAGGACCATAGACGAGTTGCTAGTGGATGAGGATAGGCAAATAAGGTAAGGGAATCCATGGTGGATTCCGATTTGGGGTCGGATTTGGGTGGATTTGTTAGAACGGCGGCTAGGGTTCATTAGAGAAGATGAGGGATGAGAGCATATGAGGGCAGCGGGTTAGGTGAATGGCTAGGGTTTGGTGGGGTTTGGTTAATTAAAAGAGGGACAAGGGATGTGGGCCGTTGATCTTGGGAGATCAACGACTGGGATTTAAACGGGTCCCGACCAGGTTGTGGGGATTGTGTTAATTGATGTGGGCTGGGAATTATTGGGCTGGTGTATAGGGTATTGGGTTGGGTATTAGGTCCGAAATTGCTTAGAAATTTAGGCTAGTTTTTAAATATCCAATTTTAATCAAATAAATAATTTATAAAAGTAATAAATAAATAACAAAATAGAATTGTGTCTGAAAATGATTGAAAACAAATATTCAACATTATAAAAATATATCAAGGTCATTTTTTTGTATAAATAAAGTAATTATAAGTACATATAGGCTATTATTGCAAAATATGCATTTTTAGCCTTTAAAATGTAAATGTCATTATAACAAATGTACTAAAAATATTTAAAATTTAATATGGGTATAAATGATGAGTTTAGATGATAAAATCATCATAAAATAATTTGTAAGGTAATTAATGGGTATTTATATAATAAAAATGCATAAATAAATTGATTTAAAGCCTTCAAAAATTATAGAAAATTATGAAAAATGCTTGTTCATACTTGTAAATCAAATGATTTTGCATATGCACTATTTTGAAATTATATATATGTATTTGAAAAATATGAGGGAAAAATTGGGTGTCAACACGGACCTTCAGGCGTAGGTGGCGACTTTAAAGGTCGAGCTTGAGCAAAGTGAGGCTAGGGCCATCAACTTGACGGGTGAGTTAATCGCTAGGGTCGAAGAGCTGAGCCGAGCTGAGAAAGCCAGAGTGGTCGATAGGCGGAGCGGTGAATTTAACACCTAAACTTTGAGATGCCCTCTTTGTCGCCTTATTAAAAACCTCCCCGATAAAACCCAATAGGGACAAAACTCGGGTGAGGGAAAAAGAGTACGACTTGGAGGACGTCCGTCTTCAGAAGTTGTATTATTTGAGGTAGGCGACATTCCAATTGTTTGGTAATAGATTTCCCTCCATCGTTTCTAGTTGGAATGACCCCTTGTTTGTTGCTGCCGTGATTTGTATGGCCCGTCCCAATTAGTTCCTAGTTTACCTTCCTATGGGTCTTTGCTCGCTTATGTTTTGGCTTTGAATACGTAGTCCCCGACCTTGAGTGGCCTGACTTTGGCCTTTTTTGTTGTAGTACCATTCTGCTTGCTGTTTCTGAGCTATTATTCTTATGTAGGCCAGTCTCTTCGATCATCTGTTTTGTCGAGGTCTTGCTTTCTGTTCTCTTCGTTGCTTAGTCTGCTCTCTTTGGAGTATCTCAAACTTGGTTGTCCGACCTCGACCTGTATACTGCGTCAGTCCCATAGACTAGTGAATATGGCATTTCCCATGTGCTTGTTTTTGGCGTGGTGCGGTATGCCCATAGGACTACTGGTAGTAGTTCAGGCCACAGTCCCTTGGTGTCCTCAAGCTTCTTCTTCATGATGTTCAGTATTATTTTTTTGGATTATTCCACTTGACCGTTGCCTGCAGGATGTGCCATTTCTTGAAGAATTCGATGGTCTTTTTTTCGATGAATTGGGATCTGTTGTCACAACTGATTTCTTTGGGGATTCCGAAGCGGCATATGATGCTCCTCCATATGAATGTGATGAATTCCTGTTCGCGTATTTGGGAGAATACACGTGCTTCCACCCACTTAGAAAAATAGTCAGTTAAAACCAAAAGAAATCGTACATTACCTCGTCCCGCTGGAAGGGGTCTGATGATGTCCATTCCCCATTTGATGAACGGTAAAGGCGATGTGATTGAGTGGAGGTGCTCGCCCGCTTGGTGAATCATTGGAGCGTATTTTTGGCATCGCTCAGACTTTATGACGAAGTCGGCGGCTTCCTTTTTCATGGTGGGCCAGTAATAGCCTGCCCGTATGAGCCATCTAACGAGGGCTCAATTGCCGGTATGGGCTCCACAGTGGCCTTCGTGTACTTCTTCGAGGACGTGCCTAGTTTGGTTTGGCCCTAGGCATTTCGCCAAGGGGGCACCAAACGTTCTTTTGTACAAGTCATGGTTGATGATGTTGTATATGGCCACTTGCATTCAAAGCTTCTTGGCTTCTTTTTTGTCTATTGGGAGCACTCCATCCTGAAAATATGACATAATATGGTTGCGCCAGTCCCAAGTTAAGTTTATAGTGCGTACCTTAATTTGGTATATTGATGAATAGAGAAGTGTGACCATGTTTTCCTTTCCGCTTATGCTCTTGGTGGCTGCTGCAAATTTGGCGAGGCCGTCTGCCTCGATGTTTTGTGCTAGAGGTATCTAGTCGAGTTGGCATTTGTCGAACTCGGGAAGTAGTTTATGAATTTCTGCCTGATATTTTTGTAGCCTCGGTTCTTTGATTTGGAAAGTCCCTGTGACTTGGTTGACGACGAGTTATGAGTCACATCGGAGGATGACTCGTCGTGCTCCATACTTGAGAGCTAGTCTCAGTCTTGCAATTACGTCCTCGTACTCGGCCTCGTTGTTAGTCATATTGGGAGACCGTATGGACTGGCGGATGACTTCGCCTGTTGGGACCTTGAGTACGAGTCCTAGTCGACATGTTGGAGGCGCCATCAGTATACAGGACCTATAGGTCTGGTAACTTGGGAGAGGTACAGGAGGCTTCTTGCTCAACCTCGGGCATTATTTTGGCGCTGAAGTCGGCGAGTACTTGCGACTTTATCACTGGTCGCGGCTGATATGTTATCTCGTGCTCGCTTAATTTGATGGCCCACTTGTCCAATCTCCCCGAAAGCCCGAGTTTATGTAGGATGCTTCTTAGGGGAAGGTCGTGACCACCGAGATGGGATGACATTGAAAATAGGGTCTAAGCTTTCGTGAAGCTACGACCAATGCCAGGGCCAGCTTTTCAAGATGGGGGTACCTCGTTTCGGCATCGACCAGGGTTTTTCTAATGTAATAGATTGGAGATTGCGTACCTTTGTTTTGACGGACCAAGAATCTGCTCACTGCGACGTCGGATATGGCAAGGTAGATTAAGAGACGCTCATGGGCTCTGCCTTGGTGAGTAGCGGGGACGAGGACAACTATGCCTTTAATTCTCTTAGGGCCTCGATACACTCAGAATTCCACTAGAGCCCGTTGTCCTTTTTGAGTACATTGAAGAATTTGTGGCATCTGTAAGAGGATCGTGAGATAAACCTTGACAGTACGAGTATACGACCGGTCAGCTTCTGTACCTGTTTCTTGCTAGTCAAAATTTTAGGTATTCCTTCTATGGCCTTGATTTGGTCGGGATTGACCTCAATGCCTCTTTGCGACACCAAAAAAATGAGGAAATTTCTAGAGGTCACGCCGAAGGCATATTTTTCGGGGTTCAGCTTTATGCCGTATCGCCTAAGTATATCGAAGGCTTCCCTCAGGTGGTCGATGTGGTCTTATTTTCTTTTTGATTTGACCAACATGTCGTCTATATAGACTTCCATTGTTCTGCCGAGTTCCTCTTTGAACATCTTGGTGACTAGCCTCTGATAGGTCGCCCCTGTATTTTTGAACCCGAACGACATGACTCTATAGCAGTATGTCCCTTGGTGGGTGATGAAAGTGGTCTTTTCTTGGTCCTCCTTCTCCATGAGTATTTAGTTGTAGCCTGAGTAGGCGTCCAAGAAGCTTAATAGCTCATGCCTCGTTGTTGCGTCGATGAGTTGATCGATGTAAGGCAACGAAAAGGATTCTTTCGGGCAGGCTTTGTTTAGATCCGTGAAGTCTACGCACATGCGCCATTTCTCATTTTTATTTTTCACCATGACCACGTTGGTGACCCATTGGGGCTACTTTTACTCTCGAATGGAACCGTTGACAAAAAAAATTTCCACCTCTTCGCGGACAACCTCGTTGATTGTAGCATTGAACTTTCTTCTGATTTTCCGTACTGGTGGGTAGAGTGGATCGACGTTCAGCTTGTGTGTAGCAATGTTTTTCAGGATACCTGGCATATCTGCATGGGAGAAAGAAAACAGATCGGCGTTGTCAGTTAAAAATATACAGAATTTACCTGGTTCTGTGAGTTTGTGGCCGATGTAAGCTTTTTTGTTGTGGTCGCTGCTATCCAGTTGAACAAGGTCGAGGTCCTCCACCGTTTCCCTTGTGGCTTCCACGACGTCGGTGTATTTGATGACATATTTTTATTCGTCGGGCTCGGGCCCCGACTTCAGTAATTGCTATGCTCCTAAGCCTTCTCCTTTTAACTGTTGAGTGTATGTGTAGTCTTGGGCAATGCGGTAGCATTCTTGAGTTGTGCTCTGTTCACCGCAGATGCTGAATATTCCCCATGGGGTAGGTAACTTGATGACTTGATACAAGCTGGACGGGATGGCCCTTATGGCGTGTATCCAGGGTCGCCCTATAATGGCATTGTAGGTTGTGTCTTGGTTCATGACATGGAATGTTGTTTCAAGGGTGACGCCTCCGGCCAGAACGAGCAATGTTATCTCCCCGGAGGTTCGTTCAACTGCATTGTTAAAACGTGTTGGTGTTATTCAGCGCGGTACTACCTTGTACTCGAGTCTCATTTGTGTGAGAACTCGGGGGTGGATAATACACGGTGGATAATACACGCTCCACTCCCATCGTGTACCATGATTCTTTTTACATCGGTATCTAAAATTCGTAAAGTAATGACAAGAGAGTCGAAGTGAGGAAAGGTCAAACCGTGGGTATCTGATTTATCGAAGATGATAATGTCTTCGAGGTCATCATATCGTTCATGGGTGATCGACCGCTTCAATTTGTGTGTGGTGGTGAACTTCACATGGTTGATTGTTGCTTCGTCGCCTTCGTCGATGATTATTTGGATGGTGTGGGCGGGGGAGGGTGTCTAGGGTGACCTTGATGTTGTTCTTGTCCACGAGAGAAATTGGCTCTTTCTCGGTTGCTCATCAGCTCCCATAAATGTCCTTGGTGGATCATGTTCACTACTTCTTGCCATAGGGCTATGCAATCCTTGGTCTTATGGCCCCGCTCCTGATGGAACTCACAAAGGGCATTCGACTTTCTGGAGTTTGGGTCGGACTTCATATTTTGTGGACATTTCATCTTGGGGCCGAGCTTCTCTAGGGCATAAACTATTTCTGAAGGGGAAACACAAAAATTGTGAGCAGATAAAAGTGGAGTCATACCTCTTTCATTTCTATGAGTCCCCGACTGTGGCCTGGACGGCCCTTCGGTTTTGGCGGGGAGGTGGCGGGATAGCCGCTCTGACATATGGTTGGCGCCTTTCTCGATTGAGGCATGGACCTGCATGATCTCTTCGGCTGTCATTAGAGCGATCTTTCCTTGATTCCATTTGGAATGATGTTAAACCGTTGAGTTGGACTGTTGAGGTCGTCTTCATCTTCTCTCACCTCGGCATAGTAGGCGTTGTGAATTTCTTCCCAGGTGGTGGGAGGGTATTTCATGAGTCTGCTTAACAATTTTTTGGTCGCCCTCGACCCGTTCCTGTTTAACCCATTTTGGAAGGCTGCTACCGCCATCCCCTCTGATACGTTTGGAATGCTCATTCTTACTCTGTTGAACCGGGCGAGGAAGTCCCTGAGTCCTTCGCCAAGGGATTGTCTGATGGCGAATATGTCGTTCACTCTGGCTTCTTCTTTATTGGCCCCGGCATGGGCGGTGAAAAACATGTCGGCCACTTCCTTGAATGTCGCTATGAAACGTGCTGGTAATTGTGAGTGCCATGTTAAGGCTCCCCCTGTTAGGGTTTCGCCGAATTTCTTCAGCAGCACTGACGGTACCTGTTCCTTTGAGAGGTTGTTGCCTTTTACTGCCGTGATGTAATGAATGATATGGTCTTCGGGGTCTGTTGTGTCATCATATTTTTAAATATGGTGGCATTTTGAAGGTTTTGGGTATGGCATATGGGGCTGCCTCCTCGTTGTACGGTTGTTCCACGAACCGGCCGACGTCCTGTTTTGGTAGAAGTTTCGAGGCGCCCGGTATCTTATAGGCCCTTTCTTGGTGCTCCCTCATTTGGTCATGGAGCGCTTTATTCTCGTTCTCCATTTCTTCCATTTTCTTTAGAATGGCTGCGAGCTCGTCGTTACCTGCATCAACAACAGTGTGGGTGTTACCTGTTGGGGGAGGAGCGTGTAGCTCGTTGATGGTTGTTGTGGTGTCAGCTCGTGCAGTGTTTCTTCTCGCCCCTTGAGCGGGTTTGTCGAGTATATTGTTTAGAGTACTTGTCAACCACGCCTCCAGTAGTTTTTTCACTACTGGCGGCACTTCCTCCGTTATGGATGTAGAGGCTCCCTTCTCGTGTGAAGCGGTTACACTCCCATGAGGGGGAGGTGAGTCACTTCGCCTGGTTGAGGCACTCGACGTCACGTTCTCCTCGTCTTCTCTGTCAATCTCGTTGATGGTGCCTAGGAGGTTAGTAGTGACACCAAGCGCTGCTTTCATTCTTTCAACTCCTTTTCCTGCCATTGTTAGTTCGTGCAAATAGGAATAATATGGCTTTTGTTATGTTTGTTATTTTAGATCTAGAAGAAACTAAAATTTGAACTAGAAATTCCTCACAGACGGCGCCAAATTGTTTGACAAAGAAAATTCTAAACCTTTTTGTTAAACTGATTAATGAAAAAATAATGGATGAATCCTAGTTAAACGTAATAATTCCTAGATCGGAAGTTTGAATATATCGATGAGATGGGACCGTGTCTAGTACTAGTGAATGAAAAGTAAATGTTCAATGATTGTCAATGAATGTAACGATGAAAACATGCAATAAGTGTGAATAATGACATTAAATGTAATAAGAAGGAATTTGTCACCCAAATGTTAGATAAGTTGGATGATTCCTTCTTCTGACAATATCGTGTGTCAATAAAATATGAAGATAGACAAGGAATCCTTGGATCTTGTGAATAAAGAGGTATATTGAACAATGGAATCAACAGACAAGTTTTTTCTATCGATTCTTGATAGTCAAATCTTTACAATATGTTCTTATCAGAAAAGTGAAGATCCCCCTTTTGTTCCTTATCTCTTCCTATTTATAGGGGATATTCCTAGAAAACCCGAAAAAGTACAATTAAAGGAATATTCAATGGAATATTCCTTCTCACTATTCTAAGACTTATTTTAGCCGTTGCTGCTATTCGTTCTCTACATGACCTCAGCACTGGTCTCTCTCTTGGCGACTCCTCGCCACTGAGCCGTGGTTGGTTTCAACCTCGACCATGTCTCGTCCATTTGCAGTCATTAAGGTTAGCCTAATTTTGACCAATACAGTCAACATATAGTATATATGCATACAAAAGAATTTACCTACCTACACATTATACTTTTCCCGTGAAGGGGCCCTATATTTCCGCATATTTCACCTAATTCACTAATGTGAATGACCGAAATGTATCAAATAGAAATGGAAAAAATGATTCCAACAGTTAGACCTTACTTTTATAGTGGGGCCTACATATAAAATAAAAGAAAACAAAAAAAAGTGATTGGATAAAGAAGTGGCAAATGTAGGCGCCTACAGTTTTAGATGCAATTTGCAAATCCAATTTGCAATTGCAAGTTACCAAAACCGATTGTGAGGGAATGAAAACAAGGAAAACATTTCCTATAAATAGCAGGCTCATTTCTCATTTGAAGTACACCAAAATCAGAGAGCGCAATAGAGCGTAGAGAGAGTAATCCGCAGATTGTAGTCTGTGAGATAAAATATTGAGTGGGAGTAATATTGTAATATTGTAGTGACGTGTTTAAAATAAAGAGTGTTATTTCTTTCGAAGTTGTAGTAGTCTCTAATGGTATCAGAGCCATGGAGAATAATGGTCCACTGTCTTTTCAGTACCCCTGTCTCACAAAAGATAATTATGAAAATGGTGTCTACGTATGAAAGCCATTCTTGGCTCCCAAGATGTGTGGGAAATCATAGACAAAGGGTATGCAAAACCCGATAATGAGGAAGCTCTTCCTCAAAATGAAAAATATGTCTTGGCAAAGACAAGGAAGAAGGATCAACAAGCCTTCACGTTCATCCACCAATGTTTGGATGATGCCATGTTTGAGAAAGTGGTCGATGCTACTACCTCAAAGGAAGCTTGGGAGATTTTACAAAATTCTCTCTAAGGAGTTGACAAGGTGAGGAAGGTAAAACTTCAAACTTTAAGGGCTGATTTGAAGTTTTAAAAATGAAAGAATTCAAATGCATTTCGGATTATTATTCAAATGTGAAGGTTGTTGTAAATCAATTGAGAAGATATGGGGAGGACATAGAAGATGTCCGTGTGGTAGAAAAAATACTTCGCACTTTAACACTTAAATTTGATTTTGTAGCATGTGTTATTGAGGAGTCTAAAGATTTAGACTCTATGATGGCGGGGCAATTGGAGGGTCCTGTCAGTCTCATAGAATTTGTCGCCCTCTAACGGTACCTTATGCACCCCAACAAAAGGGAGTTGCGGAGAGAAAGAACCGAACGATTCTTAATATGGCTAGATGTATATTGAAAGTTAAAAGTATGCCCAAAGAATTTTGGGCCGAAGTTGTTTCTTGTGCAGTTTATTTGAACAAAAGGTCTCCAACAAAAAATTTTAGAGATCAAACCCCTCAAGAAGCATGGAGTGGAATAAAATCTAGTGTCAAGCACTTGAGAATCTTTTGGGAGCATAGCATATGCTCATGTGCCACATCAAGGGAGAGAGAATCTTGACAATCGAAGTGTCAAGCATGTGTTTGTTGTCTATGATACGAGTTCAAAAGGCTACAATTTATACAACCCAAGCAACGACAAGGTGGTGGTAAGTCGTGATGTTGAATTTGATGAAGAATTGGCATGGAATTAGGAAGCTTAGGAAGAAATTTCATAAGATTTCTTCGATACTTTGGTGATGAAGAAGAACCAGAGACCGTGGAACATGTGCAGTATACAACTCCACCTCCTTCTCCAATCAATGTTGCATCTCCTTCTTCTCAACAAAGTTCAAATAAACAACCGCAAAGGACGAGAAGTTTTTAAGAACTCTATAAGGACACAGAAGAAGTTACTAATTTTGATTTTTTATATTGTCTCTTTGCTGATAGTGGACCAATAAACTTTGATGAAGCTGCTTCAGACAAAAGGTGGAGACAAGCCATGGAGGAGGAGATTGAGTCAATAGGGAAGAACAACACTTGGGAGGCTCTTCCCAAGGGTCATCGAGCAATTGGAGTAAAATGGGTATACAAGACAAAGAAGAATGCTGATGGAGATGTGGAGATATACAAGGCACGACTTGAGGCTAAAGGCTACAAGAAAAGACAAGGCATTGACTATAAACAAGTATATGCACTTGTTGCCCGCATGGAGATGATTCGTTTACTGATCTCTTTGGCGGCACAAATGAAGTGGAAGATCCATCAACTAGACGTCAAGTCAGCCTTTTTGAATGGCTATCTTGAAGAAGAATTCTATGTTGAACAACCATTGGGCTTCGTGGTAAAAAATCATGAAGATAAAGTGTTGCGGTTGAAGAAAGCTTTATATGGATTAAATCAAGCCCCACGAGCATGGAATAGTTGCATCGACAAGTATTTTCAAGACAATAGGTTTACTCTTTGTCTCCATGAATATGCTCTTTACCTTAAAGTTCATACTAATGGAGATATCTTACTTGTTTGTCTTTATGTTGATGATCTTATTTTCACGGTTAATAACCCAAATTTCTTTGAAGCTTTTAAGAAAGGTATGCCCCGTGAATTCGAGATGACAGACATAGGGCTCATGTCATACTACCTGGGCCTAGAAGAGAAGCAGATGTAGGATGGAATATTTATCTCTCAAGAAAGCTATACAAAAGAGATATTGAAGAAGTTCAACATGCTCGATTGTAACCCGTGAACACACCGATGGAGAGTGGGACAAAATTGTCCAAGTTTGATAAAGGAGAAAAAGTGGATCCCACATTTTTCAAAAGTCTTGTGGGAAGTTTGAGTTACTTGACTTATACGAGGACAGATATACTCTTTGTACTTGAAGTAGTAAGTCGCTTCATAAAAGGTACGATTGACATTGGGTTATTTTATTCTTCTTCTAATGACTTCAACCTTATGGGATTTTGTGATAGTGATTATGCAGGAGATATTGATGATAGAAAAAGTACAACTGGTTTTGTATTTTTGTTGGGTGATTATGTTATTTCTTGGAGTTCAAAGAAACAATCAATTGTTATTCTCTCGACTTGTGAAGATGAATATATAGCAGCAACATCCTGTACCTGTCATGATATTTCGCTGAGAAGATCATTGAAGGAGCTCAATTTATCACAAATTGAAGCTACAGGGATATGTATTGATAATAATCCGCACAGGAACTCGCGAAGAATCCAGTGTATCACGATCGAAGCAAGCATATTGATACAAGGTATCACTTCATCAGAGAATGCATTGCCAAGAAGGAAGTCGAGCTCAAATATGTGAAGTCTCATGATCAAGTTGCTGATATTTTTACGAAACCTCTCAAGTTTGAAGATTTTCAGAGATAGAGATCAAGACTCGGAATGAAAAAGAAAAAATCAAAATTAAGGGAGAGATTTGTGGGACTTACCTATAAAATCAAAACAAAACAAAAAAAGTGATTGGAGGAAGAAGTGGAAAATGTAGGGGCCTACAATTTTAGATGCAACTTGCAAATCCAAGTTGCCAAAACTGGCTGTGAGTGAATGGAAATAAGGACAACATTTCCTGTAAATAGGAGGCTCGTTTCTCATTTGAAGTACACTTTCATTTGAAGTACACCAAAATCAGAGAGTGCAATAGAGCGTAGAGAGAGTAATCCGCAGATTGTAGTCTATGAGATAAAATATTGAGTGGGAATAATATTGTAATATTGTAGTGAGGTGTTTAAAATAAAGAGTGTTATTTCTTTCGAAGTTATAGTAGTCTGTTGGCACTACTAAGTTATAATGTTATAGTGATAATATTGCTTCGCTCGGATATTGTATTTTACCCCGGTAAAAGATTTGGTGTCGTTGTTACTCTCTTGTGTTATTATTATTTATCGTGGATATTATTCCTAGGTGGGAATATTATTTTTCCCCAATATATATTCTCTATTCCTAATTGTTGTTTTTCAGAAAATACTGGAAAGAGTGACAAGGAATTAAAATATCCCTGCCGATGTATTTTGACATCCCACAGCTTCGGCAGGATCGCTTAGCTCCCTTCGTCTTTGGCGCAAGAGCGCTTGATCAGTGAGATATTACACATTCTTTCAAGGGTGGATGTTTCTAGGCAAACTTCTTCGTTGTCTCTATACCCCTACCTCCTTTATCACTGTGCGGTACTCTCAGTTGAAACCCCTTGCTATAAGGTGGCTCCGCCACTGGCGGGCCTACGTTGAGCGAATGCAATAGTTCAAAATTCGAATATTGGATGGTTAAAAAAAGAGAGACGGGAATGAAGTAGGAAAAATAAAACTAGAAAAGAAAACAGAAACCACTTGAAATTAAAAAGAGGTTACAAAACTAGTGATGCGAGACTAAATNTACACTTGTTATGTGCTTAATGGAGTTTATTTCATGTGTAGGTGAAGTGGAGATGGAAACGGAGCTAAAAGGATGCAAATACGTCGAAAAATACGCGAAAGGAGACACCCGGGCGATAGCCGGGCGACAGAGCCAAACAGCCAGCCCTACCTGGCGTTAGCCAGGCGTTAGGGCTGAAATTCCAGCCCTAACCTGGCGTTAGCCAGTCGTTAGGGCTGAAACGCCAGCCCTTGCCTGGCGTTAGCCAGGCCTTT
>MDKI01173049.1:0-30280 GCA_005239505.1 Nicotiana paniculata | reverse complement strand
TATATATATATATATACATGTATATATATATATATATATACATGTATATATATATATATATATGTATTTTTAATGCATATATATACATATAGTGTGTGTGTGTGCATTACAAATACATATTTACAACACTCCCACAGGAGTCTTATGCAAACAACAAAGCAGAAAGTCTAGTCTACTCTCGGGACTAGCTCCCTCAAAGGCCCCTCGGACCAGCTCCCACGGTGGCCTTCAAATATCAGCATCAGATCGAGAAGAAAGGAAAAACTTGGCGTCAATCTCATCCGCATCGGCCTGCTTTATCTCTTCCGAGAGGTCAAAGCCCCTAGCATGTATCTCTTCGAGGTTCTCCCTCCGAGACTTGCATTGGGCATACTCATTGCCCATCCTCTCTCTGTTGAAATCTCCTTTTAGCTCAGCCGGAGCATCGGCAGTATCTTTCAAATAAACGACCACCTTCTTATCGGCCTTTGCACGAACTTCTTCAGCTCCAGCCCAAGCGTCCACGACCTCGGACTTCATATTTAGAAGATCAGTCTCGAGCTTAGCAATCCTCCTCGACTGAATTGAGCTATCTTCTCGGGCATTACGAAGTTGTATCTCAAGGGCAGTAGCCTTGGCTAAAGCATTCCTTTGGGCCGCAACATGTACGATTACCTGCGGCTTCAACACTTGGCACTCAAAACTAACTTGCCCGACTTCGCCCCAAAGGCGCTCCAACACTTCCCGTCTTTCCCTGCAGTTGAAGCACCAAAGAATTAGTTCCCAAAAGCTAGAAAGGAAGCACGTACCCTTTTAGGGTAAGGGTTACCTAACGCTTGAGATTGCTTTCGCAATTCCGACTCTGATGTATCTCCTCCTGAAGATGTATCAACTCTTTTGTCTTCTTATTGCAAAGAAGCTTGAGAGATTTTTCCTTACCCAAAGCTTCCCGCAACTGGGTCTCACATCGGAGCAACTCGAACTTGAGTTTGTCAAAAACCTACAAAAGAGAAACTTCAGTTCAAAGAATGAAGATTCATAGCTAAAAATCCAACAAGGCCGATGAAAACTCACCTCAGAGTAGAGCCGCTGGGCCTCCTTAAAAGTTGAACATACATCTACTGGCCTGGCCCGATCGGCCCCAGTTGAATCGCTCTGAATAGGAGTATGTCCACTCGAAACCTCACTTGGTCTGGGTGGCCCCTGGTCCCAGCATCCCTCGAAGTACCTTCGAGGACAGAAGTAGACGATGGTGGAGGACTCTTTCTCTTTCTCTCTCGGGGAACCTCTTCTTCGAAATTAAAGGTCTCAGGCCTGATAGAATCGACAACCTCGGAAGGGCCCCCAGCTCGAGTCGTAGACAAAGAATCATCCTCAAGAGGAGAGCTGATGTCCTCAGAATGACCGACGTATATAAAGCTCTCCTCAACAACGACATCTCCTTTATGTCTCCGAGAAGGCCCCGCCTCATTGAGAATGTCCTCCTCTATAGAGGATCTTTCTCACTTATTGTCCTCCCTCGGGCCTTCCCTCTCCATGAAGAGGCACGATCTCATTTCGGAAAACCCACCAACACCTGCGGTGACAAAGTTAGTACGCACAAAAGGAAACGTTGATCAAAAGGGATACCACACGGCTCATACCGTGGTACTTTTCTTCCCATCTTCCCTTCGAGAGATCACGCCACTTGCGTTCTTCATATGTTGAGGAAGATGCCAGACTTCGAGTCCAGTCTGCAAGGTCAGGGACCTTCCCCAACACCCACGGGACCGCTGAAAAAGAGAAAAAAATGAACACTCTTATAAATCAATAAGAACAAAAAGGTACGACATTTTTGAAGTTCCATTTTTCAGGAAATGGCAAGAACTCCGTTGGAATGATATCGATGATCCTCACTCAAGAAAACCGACTCATCCACCCTCCGTTTCGGTCCTCATCATCGCTGGCAATGAAAGGCCTGGTGGACCGGCGTCGTAATGCAATCAGTCCTTGACAATGTTGAGGCCGCTATAATCTAATAAGGTGGCTTAGGGTAAACTCGAGCTCAGCCTTTTTGGTAAAATACCTCATCATCAGCACTATCTGCCAAAAGGACGGATGAATCTGTGCCAGGGTGACTCGGTACCTTTTGCAAATTTCGAGCACAAGTCGGTTGAGGGGGCCTAATGTAAACGGGTACGTATACACGATCAAGAATCCCTCTGCATAAATCATGACGTTCTCTTCTCGAGAGGGTATCTGCAGCATCACGTCCCCCCCCCCCCAGCCATAGTCTCTCCTCACGGCCCCAAGGTGGTTTTCTTCTATCGATCGGACAAACCTCGAAGCATGGTCTCGATGGCCCGGGGCATCGAAGGGTTTCTCTAATGCAAAGTCTTTCCTCGGAGTGAAGCAGTACGAGGTTAGCTCACCATACACCGACGGTGTACCACCGGCCAGGCTAGGAGTAGAGGAATAATTTCCCTCTTCTTGCTGAACAGATTCGGGCACGGCAGCCATAACTACTCAAGCATAGATGAATAAGAAGTAATGAAAGAAATTTTCACAAAAATGGCAAAGGGATGAGAAAGTTGAAAGGAAAGCTAAGTTTTTGCAAAGATGCAAGAGTTAGAATGAAGAAGAAGCAAGAATATACATAGAGCGAAAGGTGGCTAACCAACCACTTTAAAGGCCATTCAATTTCTGAAAAAGTCGTCATAACATTTGGGGAAGTGTACCAGTAGGGCCACCTTGGTCACTTTAGGTCACGTCACATAAATGATACCGTCATACGGCATTCGAGTGATCGAAGCTCACATGCCGACCTAGCCTCTAAAAGGTGTCCGATCTCGAGGGGATCTACTATTGCGAGTGCAAGTTCCAAGGATTCTAAGAGTCGAAGCATAAAAGTAAAAAGTTGCGGGACAAAGTTTGTACGATATACGACAAGAGATATTCCATTTCAAAAAATATATTTACAAAGGTGTTCTTTACAAAAATTCCCCAGAAGGGTCCCATATACAAAAAAAAAGGAAAAAATGAAAAAGGCGAAAGATCTACTCATCGCCTTCGCTGCTGTCCGAGCTGTTTTTGGAGCCCTCATCCAATGTACTCGACACTACCAATTCCTCCTCCAGGGCCCTGTTGATACCCAATTTTTCCTCAAACTATTTTTTTAAAATTTGCATATATACCTCAAAATTACTTTTCATAATAATTGGCATTTTTTTCATAATTTTACCAATTTATTTTCCTATTTATTTAGTGTTTTATATTCAATAACTATTCATAAATTGCTTTACAAGTAATTTAAAATTATTTCTTAGCTCAATATACCATTCTAGTCCGGTCAAGATTTAATTCTTTCATAAATTAGCCAATTTTGGCATTATTAATTATAATTACAGCAATTTTACAATTATAGCCTAATCATATATTTTATACCATTTTAATCACTGATTAGTCGTTTTATATTTTCTATATTATCTAATTAACTTAATTGTACTTATTTAACCTCAATTTCATTTTTTGTATGATTATTAGCTATTTTATTAATTATTTATTTAATTTTAATGGGTATTTAATAATTAGCCACATTTATTTAAATTATAGCCTAACTCTAAACCCAGCCCACCTGATTTATTTAACCCAATCTACCCATCCCAAAACCCAAATCCTTACCCGGCCCAATTTCAAACCAATATGAGCCATTGATCAAATTAGATCAACGGCTCAGATATTTGTTACCATAATTAAACCCAAACTACCCCCTATCCGACCCCTTATTCTCTCACGACCCCTCATCTCTCTACTCTCATCTCTCTGTCTGGTCTCTTTTGGAGACTTCCGTCTCTTCAGTTCTGATGAACTCCTTCATCTTCTCCGGCCACCCCTTTGTCGGAGACCTTGACGCCTTCGTCCTTTTGCCTCAGGGCTCTCCTATGCCGGTGATGTCCTCCCTAAGGCCCTCAAAGGGCGAGAACCTGTCTGCTTATACCCCTGGTGTCCCTATTCACTTCAAGCCTCCAAAAGCTTGATTCTGAGAAAGGCTATGACCTCTGAGGCTCAAGCCATTGTTGTTCGAGATTCTTTTTTGTCCTCTCAGAGGTTTTCTGTAAAACCCTAAAATCTGAAACTTCCTATTCTCTTAGATCTACACTAGATCTGGGTTTATTACGAGTATTATTACATATTTTCTTAAAGGTTTTCCATTTTTAAAATAAGTTTTTCACTTAGGGTTACCGAAACCTTTTCTTCAAACGATTTCTCAAAGTTCAAGTGATTTTTATCATATGCTTAAACGTTTTATCACTTTTAATCATGATTTATAATTATTGAACAAATTTGATTCATTCCTTATTAATCATGAACTGGTCCTTCTTGCCTTATTTGCTACCTAATCCTTACCGTTTGAATTAATTCCCTTAACTTAAGGGAGTACTTGCCTTAATTTCTTGATTGATTGATTCTGAATTCCAATTTTTATGCTAACATGATTCCTACCTTATTTACCTAGGCTTAAAACTATTATAGATATGCTCTCTTTAGGACAGAAAGAAAGACGAACTGATCTGTTCAAAATCCCTCTCTCTCACAATTAAAAAAAAAACTATCTGCTCTCTCTTCTGTGCTAACTACTACTATTCTAAGTTAGCCGGCTGCAAGCCAAGGCTAACTATTGTGCATCTCCTACTTCCTATTTGTGTTACTGCTTTCTTCACTTCACTGGTATGTTCTAATTTAGATTTCAGTCCTCAAACCAACATGTTTCTATCACTGTTGTAATTCAGTATGCTTCTACTTTGCTTTTACTTATTATTCAGCATGTATCTAGGATCTTGAACTCCCATCTGCATGTTAAGTTAGGCTTTATTTGCTTATGACCAGTATGTTTCTGTATACTTAGCACCTACTTAATACGTGAATCTTCATGCCTATGACTGGTGCATTAGTTTAATCATGGTCTTAGTTGTTTTAGGTGTTAATCTAACCTAGTACATTACTCTTCAAAACTGTTTTCTTACTTACCTTTTCTCAAGGCTGTTTTCTTACTTAAACCCCTTTTAAAAATAAAAAACACTCTCATATATACTCTTAGAAGTCTAGGTTCTGCCCTTTCTGTGTGAGCATTGCCTTGGGACCTTTGAGCTCCCTCTGAACTTTGACACACAGAGGCTGGCCATTCCATACTGCACTTACTCTATTTTGACTATGTCTGGGTGTGAGCACTGCCCGGAAGCCCTTGAGGTCCTTAGGGAGCTCTGACACACCCGGACTATGAAAGACTATGAAACACCAAAGGCATTGAGGTTTGGAATATCTGGGCCTAATTGAAGGCTCCCTATAGAAGTAACTTCTTATTTTTCCTTTGGTTGTGTAATTCATAATTCCCGGCCTGTAATAATTTGTAAATAGATATTTGGGAATGGATAGTGAAAGGGGGGTTAGTTATATAGGCTATCCATGTTAAAGGGTAGATACCATGCTTCTAGATTTACATTTCTTACGTGTGCACTAGAAATTCATGCTTAGGGCTGATTTTATACAAGCATATTGTCATGACCCCAAATCCAGGCCAGTCGTGATGGCGCCTATCATGGAACTAGGTCAGCCAGAACTTCACTCAAATAATAATAAACTCCCATTTACCTCTTTACCATATTTATTTCCCATAAAAGTACCTTTTTTACAATTATAAAAAAAAATCAAAACTTTACTGAATATTAATTCGAATTTGAGGCCAGGCATATGGAACAACATAAAGTGGACATGGAAGTAATCAACGAATGGAGGGGAATCGCTACTAAATCAACATAAAGGTTGGAGTATTTGGAGCAGGGTTTGATGGAACTTGAGGGAAAGATGAGGAAAAGGGTCTCGGATTGTCAGAACGCAGAAGGAAATGAATGAGGGTATCTAGCAAGGGCATATCTACTCTTGGACGTACGCGACCTGGTGAATCTGATTGATGGGGCCAAGAAGGCCAAGCTTGGGGAAGGTCCCTATGGGACCGAGTAGATTAGGATTGATATTTACTTATTTTTAGATTCATTTTAGAATTCGATTGTAATAAGGCAAATGCCATTAGTGACTTTTATAATTATTGTCGTTTTAGTAGGGATTTGGCCTATTTATCATATTAATGAAATGACACAGTTATCAGCATTAAGTTTTCTCCAAATCTATATGTCGCTATGTCTACCAAATTAGGACACGAACTTATAATTCCACAGTACGTATTTAAATACTACAAATATCCTTCTAATATTCCCTACTGACTTGTTTACCTTTTGCTTTTCTTTGTTTTGTTTATTCCCATCCCCTAAGTTTGGTTCGTGCAGTATGTATATACTTAAGGGTAAATTAGTAAATTAATTCATTCTTATTGGGTTATCGGTTTTTACCCAATAACAGAATTGCAAACCAAGCCCGAATTGATAACCCAACAAAAAAAATAATTTGATCCGCTACCGAACCGTTAACCCAATAACCCAATACCAATAACCCAATAAAGAATTAAGAATTAATGGTTCGGGTCATCGGTTTACCCGATATATGCCCACCCCTACACATAAGGCATGCTAGTGGGTCCTAGACTACCCGAACATGGCATAATAGTAGCTACGCACGGACTCCCGTCACCTCGTGCGTACGTAGCTCCCGCAGATAGTTACACATACTTAATTAATTCACCTAGGGGGGACAATTCCCCCTCACAAAGTTAGAAAGGAGACTTACCTCGCTCCGAAATTTTCATAACCGGCCTCCAAGCCCTTCTGATGACTCCAAATAGATGCACAACGCCCCAAAACTATCCAAACAATGACAACCCAATGAAAATATACTCTAATATTTGCAACCATTCCAAATTATATAATTTCCCAACCCCGCTTAGTGAAATGACCAAAATGCCCTCAGGCCCACGTGCCCGGAATCCGAAATTTCTCGAAGATATATTCTACCCATAGCCTTACTAACTCAAATATACAATTTACTCAATTATTCATGCTTAATTCGTGGCTAAAAATCCCAATTTCCATTTTCTAGGTTTCTTCAATATTTCCCAAGTTCCTACCAATTTCCATGCCTAATCCATGCATATAATCTTGTATTTAACTTAGAAGCATGAATGATTTACTTACCTTGACATTGCATGAAGGAATCCTCTCTTTGAAGCCTCCCAAGATCGCGTAAGCCTAAGAAGAAATGAAGACAAATGAACCAAAATCCTTGTTTTAAAACATTCAACCCAGGCCGATTTCCGCACCAGCGGTCCCATTATCGCACCTGCGCTTCCGCAGGTGCGCCCAAATCTCCCACACCTGCGGCCTCCTTGGCTCCAGCCAAATATCACACATGTGGCTCCGCACCTGCGGCCAAATCCTTGCAGGTGCGGATCACACCAGATGACAGCAATTCCAGCCTTCTTCAAACTCTCAACTTTATCCGTTAACCACCCGGAATCCACCCGAGGCCCCCGAGATCCCGTCCAATTATACAAACCTATTCAAAAAAATAATGCGGACTTGCTCGAGGTCTCAAATCACATCAAACAACATCGAAACCACGACTCGCACTCAAATCCCAACTTTATGAACTTAGAATTTTCCAACTTCTATATACGATGCCGAAACCTATCAAATCACGCCCGATTGACCCCAAATTTTGCGCACAAGTCATATTCAACATTACGAACCTGCTCCAACTTCCGGAATTGCATTCCGGCCTCGATATCGAAACTTCCACTTCCGGTCGGATTTCTCAAAAACCTTCAAATTTCTATCTTTAGCCAAATGACTTCAAAATGACCTACGGACATCCAAATTCACTTTCGATCGCACTCCCAACTCCAGAATCACCATACGAAGCTATTCCCAGACTCGGAATCCCAAACGGACATCAAAACACTGAAATACACTTGAAGCCCAAATCTATGACATTCTTCTAAAATGCTAACTTCCATAATATACGTCGAAACGCTCCCCGGTTATCCAAATCCTGATCCGGACATACACCCAAGTTCAAAATCATCATACAAACCTGTAAGAACCTTCAAATCCTGATTAGGAGGTCGTTTACTCAAAATTCCAATCTTAGTTGATTCTTCCAACTTAATAAGGCTTCTGAAATGAGAATTTTCTTTCCAAATCTATTCTAAACTTCCTGAAATTCAATTCCGACCACGCCATCGGGTCATAATACCTGAAACGAAGCTGCTCACGGCCTCAAACTGCTGAACAACGCGCTAGAGCTCAAAATGACCGGTCGGGTCGTTACATTCTCCCCCACTTAAACCGATGTTCGCCCTCGAACATGATAAGAACTGCTCTGGAGTTATCTGAAATCACTGTTTAACACCTCGAGCACTTACCCGTGCTACCACCACCCAGTTGAGTACATTAGCTTGATCAAATCTGAACATTTCTTCTTATATTCATATAATAAGGTCAGAATTCATTCAAGCACCTGAAATTTCTCTGCCAGGCCTAGTTCCAACATATAAACACCGTATCAACTACCACATAACATACTAGAACATTACTACATTCCTTTTCTGAATCAGCACCATGCACCGCATAACTCATCATCTGACCACCCCTAAACCTTAATAGCCAAAATTTCATGAATCTGGTGCTCCCGATGCACCTCATAACAAATATACATACATCCTGCTATAATGCTGACGATACCACCCCAACAGAGGAAATGTGCAGAAATTCATACCCAACTGCAGAGTTAACAAATCCTCGAATACCTCATCTTTACTAGAATCATCACTTCATTATGAACCTGAATAATGGTATTTCTTCTTTAATATACATTTCACATAACCTTATCGCACTAATCCCTAATCCAATAATCTCGTCTCACCCAGTATGAACTGCCCAGACAACAAATCACCCCAAACGTGACCAATAGCCACACATGATACCACATCGTGCCAATAGACCATAACTCGAACATGATAATAAGAACGACTCAGGAAATAAATATTCAACTCACGCAACTAATATGAATTCTTATCAGAAACAGGGAGTAAAACACAAGAAAATAAATATAGGAACCTTACTCATCATCACACTGTTGCGGCGTGCAACCCGATCCGAATAACATACCCGTGGCGACGTGCCACCCGATCCACACATAAAATTTACATAAGAAGATATATATACAGAGCTGATTTGCTCACTATTACAAATTACTGAATATCGATCATAAGCACGTTAAGTGCATAATACCTTCCTATGGAGACTGATAAAGCTGTAGGCTACAAGACTCAAGCACAACTGAGGTGCGATATATATATATATATACACTCTGGATCTCAAGAGCTATCCTGCTCACATAACATCCCCACTATGCGGAACCCCAACACATTGGTAATTATCAAGCCATTTCATAACTCACACGGCACAATCATAATAACACATGAATTTGACGAAGACAGAACAACATCCGAAGTTCTAATACCTTTCCATGAAAAGCGCTCTACTGAAAAACATGCCTAGCTCATACGGAGCCCATAATCATATTTAAATCCATCCACAAACATCGAGTCACCTTGCTCGCACCAAACTAAGTTGATAGCTTTTACCTGGGTCCATATTAACCCTCTTTCTCTCATAATACACAAGAACAACCATCATAGCCGGGACAAACACCCCACAATCCACAACTAAATGAACTGAACGCCTCCCAGGCATAAATTCTCAATTAAGCAATATTGCACTTCTTTATACTCAGTCCAAATATTCAATCCATCAAGTGACTACATGTCACACTTATACAATCTTTTCGCGGTCATGCTTCCACGACCTTCCACACAAGGCAACAAGACACATCAAGAACCCATGACCTGGGTACAAAGCCTCTTCCACCGAATATCAATCTCAGGCGACACTGAAGATAACACCAGCTTACTCTGAACTTTCGAATCTCTTTTTCTTGCTCTTCCGAGCTCATGACATCCTTGTTAACACCAAACCACAATCTCGATTCTTACTCCCAGTTACGTACTGCTTCCCGCACGTAACATACCGATATGAGGTAGCACAAGAAATCCATCATAACTTCTGAACCACCAATAGGGTGAACACTTCATCATATAGAAACCTTTTACTTAACTCAATTCAGGAGTACCATTTCAGCACACGAGTGAATTCCCACAATCACTCAACATGCAAATCCTTAAGTAGTAGTCTATACCACCATAACCCTTCCGGGATCCGCCTACACCAGACAGGCTATAATACTTAATGCTCCCATATGAAATCCATTACGACGGCCAACAAGCCTGGCACAAACCACATGCATAACTTAATCACATCAAAGGAACCGATCACTGCCGTAAATGTGCCATTTCAACCATGGATAATCAATCTATTTTCTTTTAATCAACTTCAATTGCCTCAGGAATAATAGCAACTTCCTTCAACTCATAGGAAACTCAACCCTCACTCATCCCGAGTGGCCTTGATTCACGAGACTATGCTGCCTAAATCCTACAACCCGTCTCATACCCTTCTGATAATCTTTCAATAATCCGGAGTTTATTCTCTCACTCCTCCAATACTATCTTGCATGCTGAAACATATCATAGAATATTCCAACCATCTTCCTTCTTCTCAGAAATTACTCTGCAAAAGCTCGATTCTCGATCATACTGCTGCCTGAAACCCTTAAACGCCGCATTCTTAACTTTTGAATTCACTAGGGCCGTTATTGAGAGTCACCCACTCTGACTAGCCCCGAATACAATCAACTCCAAGGCTCTTCTAGCACATTAACACCCCTTTCAAGGAAACACATGAGCGAGTCACTATCCTTACAACTCTCCCATGCCTTAAGCATAAATTCTGAATCTTCCAAAGCCTAACCCTGGCCCGAGAAGGCCAACTTTTGCAAACATTCATCAAATCCCACGCACAATCACCATTTTAATCCTTTCCCTTAGCTGTAATAACTTGCCAACACGCCGACAATCTGCAACCCTGTGATAACACAATCCTGCAACCCAACTGCAGATGGTGGGACTCCCCCACTTAGCCCAAAGCTACTCCTTGCACCACTCTAGACCTTGTCGAGATCCTTTTTCCTTTGATAATGCGATCTTGCTCAACCAATCCGTCCAATTCTTCCAAATTCTCTTGCTAGCACTCCCTAAATACTCAAATTCTCTAGCATCATTCACACATTTTGCCTCCTACCGAATCGCCACTAGAATCCTCACAGAGACCTGCCAACCATGCCACCACTAACCTATTCACAGGAGATAACCCACCTGTGGAAATCACCCGCGGACACCTTCCAATGACGTTGAAATGCATGATCTCTGCAACTTTAATACCTCATCCTACGCCCTGCTTCATCTACCAACTTTACTAGACCGTACGCTCCCCATGGACATCTATTAAATGCGTGACAATATCTTCAGATTCCAAGCTATGGTGCCACTCCCCCGCTTTGCGACTACTCGACTTCCTCTTCTTACACCTGGCCTCCTAGAAATGGAACCACCGCCTAGCCTCACTTCAGGATCATTCTCTGTAGCTCTCAAACCAGCAGATCACCACAACTTCAAGCCCTCCGAAGATCAACTTTCTCTAGAGCCTTCATTATCAACACTTATCCGGTACTGAACCACCGCATCTCACTATCTCTGCCAACCACATTCTTCAATACTTCTTCTCAATACCCTGACCCCACGCAACCGAAGAAACCATAGCACCGACAAACTTAACACATTCCATTCGATTAATGATGACGACTTCACATCACAGGTGCATATCCCACCGCACTTGAAGACATCAAGTCTTAATACTTTATCAACCCCAACCGGACCATTCATAATCCAAATGCCTTTCCTCTGCCGGAACTAAAATACAAAAATTCGAAATCACACTTTGAGAAGACCTCCCTTCAAACCATTCATCACCCCCAACATACGGAAAAGCATTCTATCATCATATCGACATAGCGCGATAATCAACCGCAAGCATCAACACTACCTGAGCATAACCTTAAGGCTCTCAGAAACACGACTAGTGAGCTGAAACAACATATTATTCTTATGCAGGGCCATAACAACAGCCCCCCCCCCCCCACCAATTACTCATGGAAACATCTCGAATTACATATGTAGTACCATTTCAATCCCTCAAATTCCTGATTCATAGCAAGCGCTTCGCGACACGTAAGATTGAGTAGGAATGAACATAGGCATAAGCCTCAAAGGAATCAACTCGCACGATGAGAATCAAGAAGGGAAGTACTCCTAACATCCCAGTAGCATCTCGAAGATAAGTACACATGTCTTCGTACTAATCCACAAGACTCTACTAGACTTGCTCATGACTCGCGAGACCTACAGTAACCTAAAGCTGTAATACCATGGTGTCACGACCCAAAAATTCATAAGGTCGTGATGGCGCCAGACATCAATGTCAGGCAAGCCAAATCATTAATTAATTGAAATAACTTTTCGGATTTAACATTTATGAAAACATTTCCTTTCACTTTATTACATATTAACCAAATAAAAATATGTTAAGTAAAACAATGGTTTAAATATTACATTTAAGCAGATATATCCCAACACACCCCAGAACCCGGTGTCACAAGTACATGAGAAATTTCTAAGAATTTAAACAATTATAACAAAGCCTGTCCGAAATACAAATTGGACAAGGAAATTTACAAATTAAAATCAAACAGTACGAGGGAGACTCTGTCAGCTGCGGATCGCCTCCGGATGATGCAACTCGCCTAAGTCTCCAAATCCTCCACATTGCTATGAAAGTACCTGTGTAATAAAATACACAGCAAGTGTAGCATGAGTACAAAAACAACGTGTACTCAGTAAGTCGCCCGCCTAATCTCAGAGAGGTAGTGACGAGAGGTCAAATTAGACACTTACTAAAGGTCAATTTAGAATATTTAAGTGTGACACTAAGCATGATTATCATAGGCAATTTATTAAAATCAGGAATAAGTATTTTCAACTTCGTTCACGTTTAACACTTTATATCTTCGTCATATTAATAACAATTAATCAACATGGCTGATTTAGTCAAATAACAATAAATCGACGGGAAGGAACAACTTCTTCCAAAAAACTTTTTAATAACTTTAAATCTCTGTCATTTCAATTGACAACTTAATATTTCAAGCCAGTAATCAGGCAAAATCATAGCAACTATGCAGTAAATATCATGCGCAAGCAATGCCGAGGGTCGAACGGCACGGACCAACAATAATAAATTGTGCACTGCCGAAGGGTCAAATGGCTCGAACCATAGATGCATCAATCTGCCCCGCTCGCGAATCGATCATGCGACGCGGTTATACATACAAATAATAAGGCTAGCCTGCTCGCGAATCATATTTGCGACTTAGGTGCTTATATGTACCCATATCCACATAATAAATCCTTATTCTTATCAAGAAGCAGTTTTTCTCAGTAAAGTGGTAAAAATCCTTCTTAAAGGAACATGAAATATAGTTTTTAAATCTTTGTTTTGAAACTCATTTATCAAGTCTAATGATATTCCATAATACAACCCTACCAGGTACACAATTATCCACACAGGAAATCAATTTTCTTTCTAGGTGATTAGGAAAATGAACTCTAGTCTTCTTTAGCTATTCAATTACGATTTCGATTATATTAGCGGTTTAATATAACAGGCAGGATTACAAGTACAACACATAAGGCATGCTAGTGGGTACTAGACTTCCCGGACATGGCATAATAGTAGCTACGCACGGACTCCCGTCACCTCGTGCGTACGTAGCCCCCGCAGATAGAACACATACTTAATTAATTCACCTAGGGGGGACAATTCCCCCTCACAAAGTTAGAAAGGAGACTTACCTCGCTCCGAAATTTCCATAACCGGCCTCCAAGCCTTTCCGATGACTCCAAACAGACGCACAACGCCCCAAAACTATCCAAACAACGACAAGCCAATGAAAATATACTCTAATACTTGCAACCATTCCAAATTATATAAATTCCCAACCCTGCTTAGTGAAATGACCAAAATGCCCTCGGGCCCACGTGCCCGGAATCCGAAATTTCTCGAAGATATATTATACCCATAGCCTTACTAACTCAAATATACAATTTACTCAATAATTCATGCTCAATTCGTGGCTAAAAATCCAAATTTCCATTTTCTAGGTTTCTTCAATATTTCCCAAGTTCCTACCAATTTCCATACCTAATCGATGCATATAATCTTGTATTTAACTTAGAAGCATGAAGGAGTTACTTACCTTGACATTTCATGAAGGAATCCTCTCTTTGAAGCCTCCCAATATTGCCTAAGGCCCAGAAGAAATGAAGATAAATGAACCAAACTCCTTGTTTTAAAACATTCAGCCCAGGCCAATTTCTGCACCTGCGGCCTCCTTGACTCCAGCCAAATATCGCACCTGCGGTGCCCTTAGCCGCACATGCGGATCTGCACCTGCGGCCAAATCCTTGCAGGTGCGGATCACACCAGATGACAGCAATTCCAGCCTTCTTCAAACTCTCAACTTGATCCGTTAACCACACGGAATCCACCCGAGGCCCCTGAGACCCCGTCCAATTATACCAACCTATTCCAAAAAATAATGCGGACTTGCTCGAGGCCTAAAATCACATCAAAAAACATCGAAACCACGACTCGCACTCAAATCCCAACTATATGAACTTAGAATTTTCCAACTTCTATATCCAATGCCGAAACCTATCAAATCACGCCCAATTGACCCCAAATTTTGCACACAAGTCATATTCAACATTACGAACCTGCTCCAACTTCTGGAATCGCATTCCGACCTCGATATCAAAACTTTCACTTCCGGTCGGATTTCTCAAAAACCTTCAAATTTCTATCTTTAGCCAAATGACTTCAAAATGACCTACATCCAAATTCACTTCCGGTTGCGCTCCCAACTCCAGAATCATCATACGAAGTTATTCCCAGACTAGGAATCCCAAATGGACATCAACAACACTGAAATTCACTTCAAGCCCCAATCTATGAAATTCTTCTAAAATGCTAACTTCCATAATATATGCTGAAACGCTCCCAGGTTATCCAAAACTCGATCCGGACATACACCCAAGTCCGAAATCATCATACGAACCTGCAGGAACCTTCAAATCCTGATTCGAAGGTCGTTTACTCAAAATTCCAATCTTAGTTGATTCTTCCAACCTAAGGCTTCTGAAATAAGAATTTTCTTTCCAAATCAATTAACTTCCTGAAATTCAATTCTCACCACGCCCTCGATTCATAATACCTGAAACGAAGCTGCTCATGGCCTCAAACCGCTGAACGACGCGCTAGAGCTCAAAATGACCGGTCGTGTCGTTACACAAGAGTTGTTCCCAAAACCACCAAACCACCGTATAACCTTACCATGCACATCCCGGGGTGACCCCACATCACCTTATCCCATAGAGGTCTGATAACACAACATAATTGAAATTTCTCAATTCAACCTAGTCCATAAGCCCTAGAATCCAATTTTCCAACATCCGGAATTTCTTATAAGATGTGAATCTTGCAACCTACTCGTTGTATAAGTCTGAACAAGCTATAACAAACCGCAACCATAACCCAAGCTACAATCACAGGATATACCGCATGACTAAAATGCCCATAGCAAAATCTCTGATCATAGTAACTGCCCAGAACAACCCAATCCCGGTAATAAACCTCATAACTAATAGAACCTCATTCTAAAACCTTCATACACTGCCGATAATGAATGAACACGCAGAAACTCATAACCATTCATCAAATCAACAAGTCGTGGAGCTCCCTCGCCTTCAACAAGAACTATAGCCAATTCCTAAGCCGACTTCCGATATTATCCTTCCAAATATACCGTAATCAACTCTGATAGCATTCATCCTAGATCGAACGACTTCATCTTATCGAATACCAACTACTCTACTGCCACGCAACACCAATACTACCCAGAGCCACGAACCGTGCAATCCATACACCATTAAGCAACAATCCAAATGTACTCAATAGAAAAAATAACTCATTCAAGAGAACCGTCCCCCAAGATCAACGGGTACCACCACCATGCAATGCTAAAAAACCATCACACACTGTAGAACCATCACCCGACTCTAACACAAAGGTTCATACCTCAACATAACTCCGCTGCAATCCGCGACTCCATCCAGACGCTGGTCCATATCATATACCTCGAGCCACCCTGCTCAAAATCAATAACCACCCGACATTCGACATCAAGTACCCAAAGTGCATTACCATAACCACGGAGAATCAGACAATACCATGCCACAAAAAACCCGAAAGAATATAACCAATACGCCCTCAATCATGCAATACCCAATTACTCATCTCGCTCAAATTCCGCTATAAGACAACAATAGAACTGCACCATGTGTGCCTAAAACCAACGAATAACAACTCCTCATAGCATAGAAGAGCAACTCACAGAAAATTCAAGAACACGAATAAGCTCAACAACAATCGAATGACACATCCCTTAAAAATAGCATTATGAAGCCAACCAATCCAACTCGGTGTAGAATACACATCCTAATTGGGACTACCAATGGACCCCCAAATCAATTATGGACACCCACAAATAGATAAATAAACCTCTGAAAGCCCACAATGACTGAATCATAAACATACTATCATCTAGCTAGCTTCGTCCATGACTTCACAATCCACAACCATGAAACAATCTGCTCCTGAGAACTCTTAGTCTTCAAATACATAGAACACACAAATCACCATATCTGATCCCAACTCCACCGCTAGAATGTCTAACACATCTCTCATACACGATCATCCCACGAGGAATACTCCTAAAAAGAATTCCTTGCTATATAGCAAAATTTGAATATCAGCAATCGATCAACCAGGAGAGTGTCAGAGTAGTAGTGAAATATTCATAAATCAAACACATTGCCCCTTCTAAAATATATACTCTCATCAAGCCATACCAAATAGTAATATCATTTACCTAGTCATCTGAACCGTCCATGCTGCTTACAAATTTATGACCTTCCCTCCAAAATAGAGATGTGACCTAGCACCTGCAAATCTCAATCCCACACAACTCACCGCATGTACCATGCCATCATATGAAGAAGAAAAAATATAAGAACTTTGTAGCCCACTCCGAGTCACAAGAAACTACATAATCAATTATCCAAGGACCTTCCATAGATTTCATCCAGGAGAAATTCACTATACCCCACCTGCTCCTCAATCCAGTAGGAATTACACCCCTCAAACCATGGTAAAACCATTGAGAACTCTTCAAAACCCATTTGCACATAACCAAGCTATCAGAACCGAATTTCTCTAACTCAACCCAGCCACGCAGGTCGCCAAAACCCAAGAATATTTCCACGAAACACCTGTAGAGACTAGCCACGTCATAAGCACCCAAAGAACCAATCATACCCATCACTGTGATGATCCAACCTACTATCAAGTTGTCTTATTTCTCCAAGTCCTTTCCAAATTGCCTTCAAATTGATACTTCTCCTTGATAGAACACCACAATACCTAACCAAAATTCACCACACAAGAGACCCTAGTATATACCGCAACGCCCTAAGGCTCATAAGCCGCTGACTTCCCTCTTAAGCACCCCGAAGCACCACAACTGAGACACTCACTCTAAAGAGACCTTATGTGAATCTAAGTTGTTTCCTTCACATGCTTGATACTGAAATGCATAATCCCCTATAAAAATGCCACAAGCCTCAACACCGTCCCATGTAACTCTCAGTTTCTAGCCATATACAAATCTTGAAAATTCCAAATCGCTACATTTAAATCTTGAATCCGTTAGAACCATTCTCGAGAGTCATCCAACCCTTCTCAAATCTCAATCAAACCAGCCAAATGGACCGAACGACCTATGCCCCATTTGCACACTAACACTCAAGGGAGTAACCCCCACCCCTAAGCAACCAAGCAAATTCCTACTCCATGCACACTACATCCTTTACGACTAACCACTCAATTATTCCATGATTCCCATACCCATAGAGTGTTATACAACCCGTATCCAGAAATTCCCTTACTCGAGTCATCCTCAATCTCATCCCTACAGTCATAGTTGATTCACCAGTATACCTCAAATCGAAAACCAATACAACACATAATTGTGCAATCAACTCATCGATAGCAGAGTCCCCCACTTGGATAAAATCCATAGAACAACACACACAATAACTCACAATGCCCATATTCTATTACTGCTATAATACCGTAGTGAGATTCAACTAAATCCTTCCTGAGCTCCTGTAACGCAAACCATCTAATACTTCAAATTATCAGAAAATCTCATATTCACCCTTGTAATAATCAAGCCAACTTCCACAAGTGATCCAAACTCAAATTGCAACATATATCATTCACTGGTAAAAAAGAACTCTCTACAAAACATCATAGAGACCACACAACCTCAGAACACCTTGTGGAGGTAACCCACCTGCTTTGCCTCAAACTAACATTTCTTTATACTCTTCCACAGTCATAACTATTACGCAATCCCCTAATCTTCCTAAGTCTGAACTCACAACACGACATGAAAAGCTACTTCACTCCACAACTAAACAACATGAGAGGTCCTTCAACACACCTATAACTCGAGGCCATACGCCAAACCAAGACATAAACCCAACATGCAATAGTCCTTGCTACATCTCAATTAAGCTCTTCCCGTCACATTCAAACAATCTGAACACATCTCGCAGTCACATCATACTCACCACATAGTCATCCAATCACAAATCCCACTGATAGGGACACCAACGGATATATAAGTCCCAAAAGCACGTGCTCACATAATCAAATTCTCTGTGCTCAAGCTACCGTCAAAACTCGGCCCCAAGTCCTCCAGACTAGCCCATCGTCAGCATGCCAAAATCACATCTCGCACCTCAACCATGGAATCACAAGCCATTAGTGAAAAGCTTATATCGGGCGCTCATGTGCGCATACGAATGCGTGGAAGGAATTCAAAGGGTTATGCTTCAAGCTAAATCGATGTCGCACGATAAGGAAAGAAAGATGGGAAGTATATCCTAAATGTCCTATAGCCTCTCGAAGATAGGTATGAACGTCATCATACCGATCTGCAAGACTCTACTGGACACTTGCTCATGACTTGTAGAACCTACGAACCTAGAGCTCTGATACCAACTTGTCAGGACCCCAAATCCACTAGTCGTGATGGCACCTAACCCAACCCGCTAGGTAAGCCAACTAGTAACTATCCAATTCTAATGATATTAACAAGACAAATAAATAATAGTAATTTACTGAATTTAATACATTTCCCAAGGATTGGTAGTACAAATCATGAGCTTCTAAGAATAGAGTTTACAAAGCTGAAATGAAATAAATACATAGTTTGTTTGAAAAGTACATAAACATAGTCTTATAGATCTAAGGCTACCACGAACAAGAGGAAGCTACAACCGGGACGCAAGTACATCTTCAATCTAGCTCCCATCGAACACAGCAACATCCGTAGCCAACATCTGCACGCAAGGTGCAGAAGTGCAGTATGAGTACAACCGATCCCATGTACTCAGTAAGTAACAGACTTAACCTTAGGTTGAAATCAGTGACGAGCTAACACAAGGTCGGGTTCAATACCAAAATCCCACAACATTTCATCACAACATAAATACAAGTATAAAAGAGGTATCTCAGAAGTAAAAATGCTCAGCTCATTCACAGTTCCAGTGTTATTCAAGTATCTCAATGAAAAACCCAAATCTCTTACCAAAAATGCCAAAAATACGAGTAAGTTTGAAAACTGTAATTTTCCAAATATCCTTTCCACAATAAATAAAAATGTTTCATTTTCTTTCCAGATAACAAGTATAAAATACCTCTTTATGCCCGCATATCGATGTGTATAATAAGTCATGAATGACGTGATACTGTATAGCATGAGGAAAAATGCATTGCTATGACTGTATGTCATGTGTGCATGCAAATGCCATGTATCTCAGAGATGAATCATGTACTCACACTCTTAGAGTACTCAAACTCACTGTCTCACACTTTCCACTTATCATGCTCAACCACTCGGAACTGTATATGGCCCATACGGCCCAGGGAAGATCCATCCCGGAATATATACATCACTGACCATCAGTCACTCAGTACAGAGGAAAACCAATCCGGCCCCATGGAGAAGATCCATCTCCAAGTATATAAACGCTTGGGACAAGATCCATGTCCAGGGAAGATCCATCCCTCAATATAATCAACCGTGCCCACTTCAGGTGTTTACAGACTCCGGAGGGGTTCCTATAGCCCAAGCGCTATCATAAGTCAGATCCAAGCATAAATTAATATAACATGTTGCAGCGTGCAGCCCGATCCCATAATTGTTACTAATAATTAGTCTCTCGGCCTCACTCAACCATCAATCTCTCCAGTCTCACTCACGGGCTCACAATGTCATAAAACTAGACCGACAACAATGATATGATGTATCAATAAACAGCAACTGAGACTGAGATATGATATGAATGCATGAATATGACTGAGTACTAAATATCAATGAAATCAGTGAGATGAAAGCAAGAAACAACCACTATGGGTCCTAACAATATCATCATAAAGCCTAAACATGATATTTAGCATGATTGACAGCTCAGTTACTTTATCACATGGTGAAACACAGATATCAACAAAATAGGGCCACTATACAGTGCCATGGAAACAACGGAGTCACAATTCACAGGGTGCATGCCCACACGCCCGTCACCTAGCATGTGCGCCACCTCAATACCAATAACATAACACGTATTACGGGGTTTCATACCCTCACCATTAAGTTTAGAAGAGTTACTTACCTCGAACAAGACAATTCCAATACTGAGCAAGCTAAGCAATGTTCCAAAAATGCCATCACGCGTGCTCCAACCTCCGAACGGCTCGAAACTAACCAAAAACAACTCAAATACATCAAACAATGGTAAGGGAACTAATCCCGATCCTAAAAGATCAATCTTGAATCAAAAACCCAAAATCGGCCAAAAAGCCCAACCCAGGCCCGCACCTTGGAACCCGGCAAAACTCACAAAATCCGACAATCTATTCAATTACGAGTCCAACCATACTAATTTCACTCAATTCTGACTCCAAGTCGATGTTCAAAACCCAAAAATTCATATTATGAAACTTTAGGCCAAAGCCCCCAATTTACTCTTTAAAATTCATCAATAAAAAGCTAAAATTGAAGATAGATTCATGAAATATAACCAAAACCGAGTAGAAAATACTTACCCCAATTCAGATGGTGAAAATTTCTTCAAGAATCGCCTCAACCCGAGCTCCATAGCTCCCAAAATGTAAAAATGGTTGAAACCCCTCGAAATAGAGTACTTTATAATCTACCTAGGTCTCCTCTTTCACGAACGGGGAAAATTCACCGCGTTCGTGATGAATAAAACTCACACAGTCACAAAATACTCTATGTGTTCGTGATATAACCCATGCGAACGCGATGAACACTACTGCCAAAGCTTCAGGAACGCGACTCACCTTACGCGATCGCATAGAAGAACGCTCCAATTCCTAGTTTCCAACCTCAACACTACGCGAACGCGATCCTCCATACGCGAATGTAAAGAGGACTTTCCCCAACTCTACGCGAACGCGGAACATTACTCGTGAACTCTGGAAGGAACTACTCAACCCACGTATCTAATTTAAACAACCGAAAAGATATTATGAATTTTCCTCAGAAAATGAGAAGCGAACCACACAATAATAGATATGGGAAATGGTACTCAACATCGCACTGTTGCGGCGTGCAACCTGATCCAACCATGATACCATTGCGGTGTGCAACCCGATCCAACCATGATACCCGTAGCGGTGTGCTACCCCATCCAAACAATATACCTGTGGCGGCGTGCCACCCCATCCATACATAATAATCTATAAGAAAATACTTACCGAGCTAAAATGCTCATAACTATGAAATACCCGAATATCAACCACAAGCACGCGAAGTGCATAATACAAATCTTGGGGAGACGGATAGTGCCATATGCTACAAAACTCAAGCACAACTATGGTGCAATAAGTGACCAATATCTCGAAAGCCATCCTGCTCTCGCAACACCACAAATTACACGGGATCTCAATACGAGTGCAAATAATCAAACCACCTTACAACCCACCTAGCGTAATATAGATTACACGAAATAACTGACGACATAAATAACATCCAGGGCCCGAAGATTCCTCCGTAAACAACGCTAAGCTGAAATGAACACATCCGACCTGATATAGTGCCCACATTCACATTTAGATCCACCCACAGACCTCAAGTTGATTCTGACCGTACCACACTGGGCCAATAACCTTTCAAGGATCCACACTAACCCTTTTTCCCATGAAACACAAAAACAACCGTCAATCCGGAAAAAACATCCACAGTTCGTAACCAAATGAATAGAGCGCCTTCCAGGCCTAAACTCTCACATTAGCAATAGTAACATAATCTCCATACTTGGTTCCAATCTTCAATCAATCAAGTGACTATAGGTCACACTTATACCATCTTCACGTGGGATACGCTCCCACGACCTTCCGCACTAGGTAACAAGTCTCCACATCCATACCACCGGTCATACTAATGATGTAAAGCAAACCGGGACTCCGCAGATCGGAACACAAAGCCCCTTACATAGGACACCGATCTCAGGTGACGCTAAAGACAATACCAGCTTACTCCAACCATCTGAATCCTTTCCTACTCACCCAAGCTCGTAACATTCTTGTCTACACTGAACCGCAACCTTGATCCTCAACTTCCAATTCCTATGTCGCTCACAACACCTAAAATGCCAATACGCGAAAATACCAGAATTCCGTCATTACTCCTGAACCACTAATAGAATAAACACTCCAGCATATAGAAACCCTTCACTTAAATCACTTCAAGAGAGCCATTCCAACACGTGACTAAATTCCCATAACTACAGAAAATATGAACCTCGAGTAATGGTCTAAACCACCATAATTATTTCGGGATCCATCTACACATACAAGCCAAAATACTCGAATGCCTCCATATAAAATCACTTACGGCGACCGTCAAGCCTCGTGCATACTGCCACAATCACATGCATAACTTAACACGCTGAAGGAACTGATCATTGCCACCATCATGCCAACCCAACCATTGTTAACCTATCCGACCTCCTCTAATTTACTCCGGACTTGCCTTAGGAATAATGATAGCTCAATTTAAAACATAGAGAACCCAAATTCGCACTCATCCTGGGTGACCTTACTTCACGAGACAACTCTGTCTCTAAGACCCACGAACCATCCCATACCCTCCTCGTGCGCATATTCGCATCTTCAACTAGTACACCCATTCTGATAATTCGTCTATGAATCCGAAGTTATTTATCTCCCATTCCTCCAATGCTACACCACAAACAAATGATAACATAAAACAATCCAAGCCCCTTTCATAATTCACTACAAAAGCTCGATACTTAACCATACAAAAACAATGTGTGATAGCAACGCACAAATCATTGTAACAATCAATTCCAAATCTCAAAGCCTTAGGTAATACTGATATTGAGCTACAATGACAGGACGACTTTCCGCAAGGCGACGGTAATAGTCCAATCAAGTACGCAGGTAGAAACATCCTACACCATATATGTAGTACCATTACAATTCCTCGATTACCAATCCATATCAAGCACTTCTCGTCGCATAAGGTTGAATAGGAAAGAAATAAAGGCACAAGCCTTGAAAGAATCAAATCGCACAATGGGGAATCAAGAAAGGAAGTGCTCCTAACAGCCTTGTAGCCTCTCGAAGATAAGTATAGACGTCTCTGTATCGATCCGGAAGACTCGCTCATGACTCGTGAGACCTAAGTGAACCTAGCGCTCTAATACCATGTTGTCACGACTCAAAATCCATTAAAGGTCGTGATAGCGTCGGACACCGCTGTCAGGCAAGCCAAAAATAAATACTTAAGTTGGTTCTCATTTTAATATTTTTGAAATCATATTTCCTTAATTAAATAGCAAAAGACGGAAAATATAGAGTAAATAATGATATTTTTAACAATTTCAATACAGAACAATCCAAAATCATCCAAAAACACAGTATCACAAGTGCATGATCATTAACTAGGAATATAAAATTAAATACAACATCTGTCCAGAATACAAATTGGACAGCAAAAATATAAATACTCTAAAGGAGACTCTGTCGGCTACGGATCATAATAAGGAATGCAGCTCACCTAAGTCCCTGTATGCATACATGCCCCTGCTCTTACAAGGACACTAGTGTCACGGCCCTAGTTTGCCCTTCGTGAACATGTTATGACGGCACCTAGTCCCTATGACTAGGTAAGCCTAACAATGCGGAATAACAACATAATTGCGGAAATAAGCAAGTAAAAGAAAGCTAAACGATCAAAAAGGGAAAACTATATATAAAAGCCACTTGGCATATACAACCCAAAATAATAGGGAAGTCTACAACATCACCCAAAACCCAGAAACTCACGGGAACCACAGGCTAACAGAATATAATACACTCCTCTTACTCCAGAATAACTATGCAACTGGAAGGGGGATAAACTTTTCACAAAAGCTGGAATAAGATAGAGACTCCTGGTCTGCGGACGCGGCAGATGTACCTCAAAGTATCTGTTGTATCTCTCAACCTCGGGGATAGTGCGCCTGAGTGGAGGTACCTGGATCTGCACATGAAAAACATGCGCAGGAAAGGGCATGACTACACCACAGCGGTACTCAGTAAGTGCCAAGCCTAACCTCGGTCGGGTAGTGACGAGGAAGGTCAGGGCCCTACTGAGATCAAACAATATAATAGGAATTTACAGTATGAAAACAGGCGGCAATAATGAACACAACAGTGAAATAAGACAGGACAAACAAGGCAATAACTAAGCACAAGAATAGAGTAAACCCGGAGGTAATAATGAAGATTTACCAATATACCGTCCTATAGTCCTTTTCTCAAATCTCCAGTGGATCTCCCGGGATACCGTCCCGTAGTCCATCATATGTATATCCAAAGGATATTTCGGGATACCGTCCCATAGTCCATCATGTATATTCAAAGGATCTCCCGGAATACCGTCCCGTAATCCATCATGTATATCCAAAGGATCTTCCGGGATACCGTCCCGTAGTCCTAATATCAGTGTGCAGGGAAATCTCCCGGGATACCGTTCCGTAGTCCCAAAGTAAATAAGCAGGGGAACCTCCCAGGATACCGTCATGTAGTCCCAAAGTAAATAAGCAGGGAAATCTCCCGGGATACCGTCCCTTAGTCCCAAAATAAATATGCAGTCACAACTAGAAGACATTCAGATTTAAAGTGCAAAAATACAAGGCAACAAGTAACTCTAGCCCAACATACTTCACGTAGTACAATTTAAAGCAATCTAAGCAAACAGGTAATTTGGGGCAGCTAGGCATGCCCTTCTAAGCTAACATAGACTATGATTGCAAGCAGAATAAAACAGGTAAGAAAGGAACTCAGTCTAAATATTTAAAGTAAAATCGGGTTTAGAACAATTAGCACAAGTACGCGCTCATCACCTCACGTACAAGGCATTCAATTACCAAACATCACATCCTAAGGGGAAAGGTCCCCCGCACAAAGTTAGACAAGCCACTTACCTCGTATCGGCTAAAAATCAACTTGAAATCACACGTTTGCCATGAGTATCCGAATCCAAATAGCCCGAATCTATTCAAATAAATTTCATATCATAAATAACATCTCATGCAATTGATTCTATTATTAAATTCAAGGTTACGACGCGAATTTAGGTGAAATGACCAAAAAGCCCCTCAAACCAGCATCTCTGAATCGGATAAATTTTACATTTTCAAAAACCTCGTACTCTCACGAGTCCATCCATATAAAACTCTCTCTAATCGGAGGTCAATCACCCACTCAAACCCCGATTTTTGGAAAAACCTAAGTTCTACCCAAAACACCCAATTTCACCCATGGATCCTTGATTTTAAGTTGAAAACATGCTAAATGATGTTAATGATTGAAAGAATTGAGTAAAAACCAACTTACAATTGATTTGGAAGAAGTCTTGTTCTTGAAAAATCGCGCAAATGAGTTTGAGTTTGAGTTTGAGAAAAATGAAAATGGAGTCAAAATTTCGGTTTAAGAGCATTTCAAGCCACTGGTTGGCTTCGCAAATGCGAACAGGGGTTTGCAATTGCGAAAACCCCTGACCTGGAAATTGCGACGCACAGTTCGCATTTGCGAACACTGTGCAGAAGGGGAGGTTTCGGATTTGCGATGGCATTGTTCGCATTTGCGAACATGCCTGCCCAGGCATGCCTGCGCATTTGCGATGGCATTGTTCGCATTTGCGAACATGCCTGCCCAGGCATGCTTTCGCATTTGCGATGGATTTGATCGCATTTGCGATGGCCTGCAGAACAAGCACACCAGCAAATTTCCAAGGCCAAAAAATGAAGTCTGTGGCCTATCCAAAACTCACCCGAGCCCTCGGGGCTCCAAACCAAATATACATACTACCTCAAAAACATCCCATGAACTTATCCGTTCAATCAAATCGCCAAAATAACATCATATGCATCGAATTAAGTCTCAAAATCCATGAATTCTATCAAATTTCATAAAACATCAAATTTTCCATTTTAAGTCCGAAAGACGCCAAACGAAATCCGTTTTCAACCAAACCTTACAGAAAGGACTTAAACCATATATAAGACATGTACCGGGCGCCGGAACCAAAATACGGGCCCGATACCTTTTCCTTTTAATCAGATGTCACTTTCAAAATCCTTAAATATTTTCAGAAAATAATTTTACTCAAAAATTCATTTCTCGGGCTTAGGACCTCGGAATTTGATTCTGGGCATACTCACAAGTCCCATATTTTTCTACGGACCCTCCGAGACTGTCAAATCACGTGTCCGGGCCCGTTTACCCTTAATATCAAATCTTAGCATTTTTACAGAATCTCATATTTAAGTTGTCCGGCTACGTGCCCGGACTGCGCACACTAATTGAGGCAAATACAATTGAGGTTTTCAAGGCCTCGGAAACACGGAATGGGTGACCACATAGGTGATGACCCTTTGGGTCATCACATTCTCCACCTCTAAAACAACTGTTCATCCTCGAACGGACAGAAGAAGGAAGTACCTGAGTCGGGGAATAGATGAGGGTAACGGCCCCGCATATCGGACTCGGATTCACACGTCGATGCCTCAGGAGGCTGACCTCTCCACTGAACACGAACAGAGGGGAAACTCTTGGATCTCAACTGGCGAACCTGCCGATCTAGAATAGCTACCAGCTCCTCCTCATAAGACAAGTCCTTGTCCAACTGGACTGAACTGAAATCCAACACGTGCGACGGGTCACCGTGATACCTCCGGAGCAACGAAACATGAAAAACCGGATGAACTCCTGCCAAGCTGGGAGGTAGGGCAAGTTCATAAGCAACCTCCCCAACACACCTCAATATCTCAAATGGGCCAATAAACCTCGGACTCAACTTACCTTTCTTCCCAAATCTCATAACGCCCTTTATAGGCGAAACCCGAAGCAGAACCCGCTCTCCGACCATATATGAAACATCACGAACCTTTCGGTCCGCATAACTCTTCTGTCTGGACTGGGCTGTACGGAGTCTATCCTGAATCACCTTGACCTTCTCCAATGCATCCTGAACCAACTCTGTGCCCAGTAGCCTGGCCTCACCTGGCTCGAACCAACCCACCGGAGATCTGCACCTCTTACCATATAAAGCCTCATACTGCGCCATCTGAATGCTGGATTGATAACTATTGTTGTAAGCAAACTTTGCCAATGGAAAGAATTTATCCCATGACCCTCCAAACTCAATCACACACGCATGAAGCATATCCTCAAGAATCTGAATAGTGCGCTCGGATTGTCCGTCCGTATGGGGGTGAAATGTTGTGCTCAACTCCACCCTAGTACCTAACTCCTGCTGAACAGCTCTCCAGAACCGCGAGGTGAACTGAGTACCTCTGTCTGAAATAATAGAAACTGGAATACCATGCAGACAAACGATCTCCCGAATATATATATCTCTGCCAACCGCTCTGATGAATAAGTAGTCAGTACCGGAATGAAATGGGATGATTTGGTCAGCCGATCAACAATCACCCAAATAGCATCATGCTTCCTTAAAGTCCGAGGAAGTCCAACCACAAAGTCCATGGTGATACGCTCCCACTTCCACTCTGGAAGCTCAATCTGCTGAAGTAACCCTCCCGGTCTCTGATGCTCACATTTAACCTGCTGACAATTGAGGCACTTGGCTACAAACTCTGCTATATCCTTCTTCATCCTTCGCCACCAATAGTGCTACCTCAAATCCTGATACATCTTCACAGTACCCGGATGGATGGAATACTGCGAACTATGGGCCTCTGCCAACATCAACTCCTGAAGCCCATCAACATTGGGCACACAAATCCGGCCCTGCATCCTCAATACCCCGTCGTCTCCAATGGTCACATCTCTGGCATCATCATGTTGGACCGTGTCCCTGAGGACAAGTAAATGAGGATCATCATACTGCCGCTCCCTGATACGGTCGAATAAGGAAGATCGAGAAACCACACAAGCCAATACCTGGCAAGGATCAGAAAGATCCAATCTCACGAACTGACTGGCTAAGGACTGAACATCTAAGGCTAAAGGCCTCTCAGCTACATGAAGGTATGCCAAACTCCCCAAACTCTCCACCCGGCGACTCAAGGCGTCGGCCTCCACATTGGCCTTCCCCGGGTGGTATAATATAGTGATGTCATAGTCCTTTAGCAACTCTAACCATCTACGCTGGCGCATATTTAGATCCTTCTGCCTGAATATGTGCTGCAAACTCCGGTGGTCAGTATAAATCTCACAAGGCACACCGTACAAATAATGACGCCAGATCTTCAAGGCATGAACTATGGAAGCTAACTCAAGGTCATGGACAGGGTAAGTCTTCTCAGGTATCTTCAACTGTCTGGACGCGTAGGCAATCACCCTACCGTCCTGCATCAACACCGCTCCAAGGCCAACACGCGGGGCATCACAATAAACTGTATAAGATCCCGAACCAGTAGGCAATATCAGGATTGGGGTTGTAGTCAAAGCTGTCTTGAGCTTCTGAAAGCTCACCTCACACTCCTCTGTCCACTAAAATGGAGCACCCTTCTGGGTCAATCTAGTCATAGGGGCTGCAATCGATGAAAATCCCTCCATAAAACGGCGGTAGTAACCCGCAAAGCCAAGGAAACTACGAATCTCTGTAATTGAGGATGGCCTGGGCCAACTCTACATGGCCTCTACCTTCTTCGGATCCACTCGAATGCCCTCACTCGATACCATGTGGCCTAAGAATGCCACAGAACTCAACCAAATTTCACATTTTGAGAACTTAGCATACAATTTCTTCCCTCTCAAGGTCTGAAGCACTGACCTCAGGTGCAGCTCATGATCTTCCCGACTCTGGGAGTAAACAAGAATATCATCTATGAAAACAATGATGAACAAGTTGAGATATGGCCTGAACACACTGTACATCAAATGCATAAATTCTGCAGTGGCATTAGTCAGCCCGAATGACATAACTAGAAACTCATAATGGCCATACCGAGTCCTAAAAATAGTCTTCGGGATATCCGGCTCACGAATCTTCAACTGATGGTAACCTGAGCGCAAATCAATCTTAGAAAATACCCGTCCGCCTTGAAACTGGTCAAATAAATAATCAATACGAGGCAAGGAATAATGGTTATTTACAGTAACCCTGTTCAGCTGGCAATAATCAATACACATGCGCATAGAACCATCTTTCTTTTTCACAAATAAGATAGGAGCACCCCAAGCTGAAACACTGGGTCGAATAAAACCCTTATCAAGCAATTCTTGTAACTGATCCTTCAACTCCTTCAACTCAGGAGGAGCCATACGGTAAGGAGGAATGGAAATGGGCTGAGTGCCTGATGCGAGACTAAATTGCATAGTTTAACATGTGATATACCTTACATTTTATGCGCATTAATGATAAAATTACACTTGTTATGTGCTTAATGGAGTTGTTTCATGTGTAGGTGAAGTGGAGATGGAAACGGGGCTAAAAGGATGTAAATACGTCGAAAAATACGCGAAATGAGGTACCCGGGCGATAGCCAGGCGACAGAGCCAAACAGCCTGCCCTACCCTGGCGTTAGCCAGGCGTTAGGGCTGAAACGCCA